>JBBBDQ010001475.1:1307500-1320000 GCA_037127315.1 Ascarosepion bandense
CCAAAAATCACTATTCTTAAGAAAATGCTCAATACAAAGTAGAGCGAATGATATTTATTTAGAATTTATATCATGTTATAATATCACTGCAAAAGTATCCATTTGAACTCGTTCTATCTTATTTAGTGATGTAATAGTGTCGAAACCGAATACCTACTTCTTGACAAAATACAAAGGAGGATCTGTAACGTGGTTGATACTGACTTGGCAGACCGGCTGCAGCCGCTCTCTCACCGGCGTGATGTGGCTTCCCTGTGCCTCTTCTACAAGTACTTTCATGGCTTCTGCTCCGATGAACTTAGATCACTGGTGCCGCCTAAGCAGGAATTTACACGAGATACTAGATTAGCAACTAGGTCCCACCCTTTTACAGTTAAACAAATAAGATGTAACCGTAAATTCTACTCCAACAGCTTCTTTTCTCGCGCTTCCCGCCTGTGGAACTCCCTTCCACAACTCTGCTTTCCCAACAGTTACAATCTCCAGGTGTTTAAATGTAGGGTCAATAGACACCTCCTATCACACTAACTCCCAACTATTCTCAGAACACTCTCATCTACCCAACCCTCATTCTCAGTATCCTTACCCGCCTATCACCCACCCTCTGACATTTCCTATATTTAATCAGCCTTTTTCCACTCTACGTAGTCCCCTGCGCAGTAGTGGCAATGACATGCCTTGCTCGGGGTGAAACGCTTATAAAAAAATATCATAACATACTTATTTTATAAAATATATATATATATATATATATATATATATATTTTTTTTTTTTAATCACCCCAAACAAGGAATTCCACTGCCACTATAGCGCAGGGGGTTACACAGGGCGATAGACGAGTTAGGATGTACATAGGGGGAGAGTTGGGGAGAATGGGAGGGTTAGTGTGTTAGGAGGTGTCTATTGACCTTACATTTAAACTCCTGGAGGTTATAGCCGTCGGGGAAGCAAGCATGCGAAAATGCGAGAAAAGAAGCTGTTGGAGTAGAAATTGCGGTTACATTTCATCGGTTTCACTGTAAAAGGGTGGGACCTAGTTTCCAATCTAGTATCTCGTGCGAACTCACACCTAGGGGGCACCAGTGATTTAAGTTCATCAGAGCAGAAGCCATGAAAGTATTTGTAGAAGAGGCACAGGGAAGCCACTTCACGCCGGTGAGAGAGTGACTGCAGGCGGTCAGCTAAGTCGGTATCAATCACATGACTGTATTTTGTCATATATATATAATTCAAAAAATAAGTATGTTATGATATCACTGCAAAAGTAGCTATTTCGTTTCGACATTTGATTACATCCCCTGTACAGTTTTTCACTCAACTGAACAGGTTCTTACCGACTTCGAAGTTTCTGGAGGATAATTATGATATGAAAACTCGTCATGGCGAGGTTTCTCACTGTTACTATAATCCAGTTTTTTTTTTCTCTTTTTTATATAAGTTTGTGGCAATTTGATAATTTTGTTGGAGTGATGAACGGCATTTACTTTTGTTGTGTTGATTTTTTTTATTAATGTATTATTTGTGCAGGTTTGTCTTTATTGCATTGAGAATTCTTTTTAGTGTGCGTGTCAAGTGATACCCGCTTAATTGCTTTATAGTAAGTGTATATGAATGTCGTCCCTATAGTTGACAAGTGTTTTGTAGCAACATACCAACATTTTTTCGAACATTATAATTTTAATTAATTCAAATATTAACTTTATGTCTACCGCATTCAAACATCCGGCTTTTGTTAATGACGGAAATGGTTTGGACATCGTTAAAGAAAAAAATAACGAAAGATATGAACGTTAAACAGTTATGCATTTCGCTGTGCAGAATCTTATTGGAAAATAGCAAAAGCATATTAAATATTAGACAGACGGACCTTGTTGACTGAATTTAGCAAAACTAAATATATATTAATGAAAAGAAATCACAAGAGCAAAACCTAATTTTGCTATGAGCTTCGTTTATTAATGAATGAAGCCCATAGCAAAATTCCTTAATGTCGTCCATTAAAAACGGATGTGGAAAAATTTATTGAGAAAAACCGTATTTATGCATGTGGAAAAAATAGAGTTATCTCTTTAAATTTAAAATTGAAAATATTCTAACATATTCGAAAATCTCTCAGTATTATGAAATAGAAACGAAATTAACGTTTAGCAAAATGACAAAATTACTTTTTGTCTCCTGTATATATTTTCGACGGAGTGTAATGGTAAACAAATTTGTCTTGTTAGAACTTGTTATAACTGAGTAATCAATTCAATCTACACATCATACTCCATACTTTCGGGCCTTGTGCCACATCTAAGCGGAGCTTAGAAAATCAATACTCCTTGAAGTTCATTTCTGGATTTGCATTCGTGGTGCAGTGGATATCGGCTCGCAACGAGAAATCGGAGAGGCAATCTCGGATTCCATTTCCAACTACTTACACACAAATATCTTCGGAAAGGTATTAATCGATCTTTTCCCTGCAGCTATGGGTTAAATTAAAGGACAGTGTTGACTCTGTAGCCTTGGTTGGAAACCAGTCTGTTGAAAAAAGTAATGGCAACTTTCTACGGGAAAATCATCCGCTTAGTCAGTTATTTCCATTTCAAGACATCATCGCTGAAACGTGCATTACGTATGGTACTTAATTGACTATATATCTTTCAGTATTTCATTACATATTTGCATACACACACATATATATATATATGCTTACTAGCAGTATAGACCGGCGTTGCTCGGGTGTAATGAAAGCTTTAAAACTAATCCATGGTCCTGGAGCTCAGACTGTTTGGATGTTGGCATGAAATATATAAAAGCAATAGTTGTTTCCAGTTAAAGCGAAACCGTAGACTGAAAGAAAAATGAATGGATGTAAGTCAAATTTTGATTTCCTGGTATCGATATCAAATAAGTTTTTTTCGTCGTAAACTGAATTTTGAAGGATAAATAAGTCTTCTGAATAAATGGTATTATGGCTGAGACTAAGAACTACAATTATACCTATTTAGAGCCAAACCCGAAGCAAAAACTAAAATAAAAGGGCTGAAAAAATAGACATACAGGCAGATAAACAGACACACATACAAACATCTTGCTTCTTTATATATATGTATCATCGATTTTCTGCACTATTGTAAGAACTGCAGCCTTGAAACTTCTGAATATCGTTTCTTATGTCTTTGTCTATGAGTGTATCAAATTTGATTAAAATCGGATCACTCCTTCTATAACCCGATTTTTTCGATTATCGATTTTCGATATTTATCGGAGGTACCTCGACACAAAACCTAGCTAAGAACACTCGCAGACGTTTATAGTACAACTGTGTAAATTTTCAAGAAAATCGGTTCAGACGTTTTGGAGTCTATAGGTAACGGACACTCACAAACACAGACACACGCAGACAAAGTTCCATTTATAAATACGTTTAGATATATATCTACCTGTTTCATTAAAAAGAAAGTTTTTAATTTAATTTTTTTATATATTCTCATAAACATTTTTTTTATATTGAAATTTTCTAAATCTATCAGAGCACTTTCGGCTATTCTTTTAGCTATTATCAAGAGGGCTTTTATTTTTACTTTTCAACTGAATGTATGAAAAAATAAAGAAAAAATTAACTGTCGTTTTTAATAAAACTTGTAAAAAAGAAGAATTTCTGCTTAAATCCACAATTATATATAATTTACAAAGAATCTGCAGTGTGATCGATCCCGACTTAACAGCTCAGATACAGTCACTTTCTCACCGGCGCAATGTGGCTTCCCTGTATCTCTTCTACAAATACATTCACGGCTTCTGCTCTGATGAACTTAGCTTTGGGCTATATGATTATTACAAAAAAAAAAAATTCTATACTATTACAATGTGGTTATAAAATGGGGGTCAATTCTATATTACAATCAATATATAAACTGATCCCTCACTTAAATCTTTCTCTTATCATCCACCTGTACATTTAATACTGCTGCCATATCTGGTTGGGTGCTCCTGCTATCCATCTAGGGGTCCTTGACAAAATCCAACGGAGAATCTGTAATATGATCGATCCCGACTTGACAGCTCAGATACAGTCACTTTCTCACCGGTGCAATGTGAATTCCCCTTTTTTGTTCTACAAATACTTTCACGGCTTCTGCTCCGACGAACTTGACTCACTGGCGCCCCCTATATATGAATTTACTCGATTCACAAGATTAGCAATTAGGTCCCACTCTTTTACTGTAAAATCAATATAATGTAAACGCAAATTCTACTCCATCAGCCTCTATACTCACACTTCCCTCCTGTGGAATTTCCTTCTGTTTAGTTGCTTCCCCGACAGCTACAATCTTCAAGAATTAAAATGTAATGTTAGTAGTCATCTCCTATCTCACTAACTTGCTTACTCTCTCTCATGCTCCTTTCATCGTCCACTCCACTGTCATCAGCATTCTCATCCTTCTCTTACCCACTTCATGAAACCCCTATAACCTGTCATTCTTTCTCATAGGTTTCCTCCTATGTCCACCAGTGGCAGTGTATTACCTTGCTTGAGGCGATATGAGTATAAAAAAAACATTTTAGATGCATCAAGGGTGGTCATCAGTGATCCGCTATTTTCATCATTTCTTTCGGGTTTTGCATCATATCGGCTCATACAGCATGCCGCCTGATTTAACTCAGGACGTGTAAAGCCCCCTCTTTGAAAGCGTCGAGCTACGCAAAAAAGTAAAACATAACTAGGTGTTCAATCGTTCTTATTGAAACATGTCCGTCAGCATCAGTCAATGAGAAAAGACCTTTTTACACTCTCCTGCTATATAATGGTGTCTTTTCACCTCATCCGGTTTCGATTGTATATATATATATATATATATATATATATATATATATATATATATATATACATTATCTTACACCTACGTTGATGACACAAATCGGAATTTCTAGCGGTACGTTATTATCAGGTTCAGATTACGAACTGACCGAACTAAGTCATTTGTATTTAAGTTCTCTCGATGTTCATGGGAGTTAAATCTTATAATGTTAGGAAACTATTTTTTTTAATTTATCAAGAGTGAAATGTAAATAGTCAAAAATTACATAAATATAAAAAATTAAAATTAAAATCTTAAAGTAAAAAATATGTTATAAGGCAGGGAGATGAGATCAAAGAGGCGTAATTCATAATTTTTAATAGTAATATATGAATGCGAACTTCACCGAACAATCAATTTCATGGGCCACATAACGTAACTGATTGTCCAAATTCTGATGAATAGAGTGCGAAGCAGAATCAGGCCGGAGATAGGACAGGAACAGTGTGGTTTTGTCAAAGACATTGAAACAAGGAATGCGATATTTATGCCTATGATTTAAAACTTTCAATTTTATTTTGGGAGTTTTATTGGTTTCCTTTAAATACCAAAAATATTTCGATAAGAATGTTCGATTGCGGTAATTGTTATTGTTACTAAAGGAAAAAGTATGCCAATAAACTCTTCGTTTAAACGAATCTTTAGCACTGCCAACATAAATCTTTTTATTTCTAGGGTTTTAAGTAGAAAAAGTAGTTTATTGATAAACAATAGATTCTGTAAAGCATTTATTTTTCAATAGACATTCTATAGAGTTTCTACAATACCATTTTCATTATTTGAATTATTGATTTCGGTTTTAGAATTATTCTTAGTTTCATTTAGGTTTAAAATTTATCTAAAATATTATTGTTATGTATTTTAAACTTTTTCTAGGTTGACAGCACAACTATAACTTAACTTTACTGTATTCTTATTGAAAATCATGCTTAATGAATTGTTGTTTGGAAAATGTTTCTCAATCAAAGCGAGAATTTTTTGCCTAATTTACCGCTAACCATTTAGTTGAAAGTGGGGGGGTGTATACCAACAAACTTTTCTTTTTTCTCGGGGTTAGATAGTCTCTTCATATTTGATATCTGGGCTCTTATAGCCACTATTTTAAAGGCAGTATTATAAAACTTATGGTGCATATCAAATAACTCTTCATTTGTGGAATTTCTACTAATTCTATATTCTATGAATGAGGGTACATACTTAATAATAAATGAAAGTTGGTTAGAATTTGGGTGGATATATATAAAGGATTTGTATTTGTTTTTTTATATAGTTGGTATAAATTATTTTTAAGTCTAAAGTCACATCAAGGAAATGTACTTTTTATATTTGTTTTAATAGTAACTTTTATAATAAGGTTTTTAAATTTTCTATATATTAGCTTTGTATTTTTATCAATTTAAAAATTTGTAGAATTTATCACCACCATGTCCGTTGTGGAGCATTGGATATCGGCTCGGAACGAGAAATCAGGGAGTCGAGTTCGAATTCCAGCTGAATTCATTGCATTCACTTACGCGCAAATACCCTTGGGAAAGGTATTAATCCGTCTCTTCCTTCTAGTTATGGGTTAAATAACAGGACAGATTGGATTCTATAGCCTTGATCGGTAACCAGTCTACCGCAGAAAGCAATGGCAGCCTACTGCGGGATAATCTTCTACCCAGTCAGTCATGTCTCTGTCGAGACATGATCGCCCAAGCGTGTATCACGTATGACACTTAACTAACTGACTGATCACCACCATAATCCCTGTATAATCCAATATCCTCTGTATTTATAGCATTATGGGCCGTAAGATTATATAGAACAAATAATCTAACACGTTTGGAAGACTCGGCAGAGTCTAGTGATCCCATTGTGATATTAAAAATTTCTTTGAATTATTTTTATCCACTGGTCTTTATGAATGTGAACTGTTTTTTGTATTCATCATAATGTTACGCTCCTCCTCCAATAGATCTCAATAAATCCAATGTATTTATAAACAGTTCCTTTGAAATTGAACGGAAATACTCCTTAATATCAATTAGGATTAGAGAACAATTGATTTTTTCCTTTATATTTTTCTTCTTTATGTGTCGTGTACCTTCAGGACGTAGGCAATCATGAACTTCCAATTGGCTCTGACTCTTGTCGCTCTTAACATTCTTATGTTGGTATTTCTTTCCTTGGTATCTCTCCCAAAACTCACTCTGCCATTCATTTGCTCAAGCCTTTCAAGTAGTTCTAGCGCTGCTTTCTCCTGTCTCTCTTTCCCTCTATCCGTTCTGTAAGTATTAAATTCTCTAGGTCTTCTTTTCTCATTACCAGTCCCAGAAACCTCACCTCTCTCTTCCTTATATTAAGTATGACTTTTCTCCATATTTCCATCCTCTCCAACACCTAATCATTAGTAACATGCTCAGATCGTCCGACATTAAATGCTGTATCCATAATTTTAATTTAAGGTTTTCCATAATTTGTTTATTTACTCTTTTAAGTATATTTTTACTTATTATTCTTATCTCAGGTCTTGTAGAATTTATGAGAAGAAGCCGTTAGAGTTAAATCTTGCATCTCACCATGGTAATACGAAGAAAACAAGAGGTGGTTTGCTACGTGGAATGGTAAATCTTAGACGTACAAGTTAGTACTTATGGAACGGAGTATTGTAGAGTATTTGAACATTTTCCATGGGAATAGCAAGAGAGCATCGAGATGCTTGTGACATTTTTGCCTGTGGGGAAAAGGGTTGTAGGGTGGAAAATATTTCGTCACCTACAGAAACGCTTTTAGAAAGTGAAGACTGGACAACACCTGACCATATATGGTATCAGTAGTCGATTTTCATCATGACGTGTTATAAAGATAGAAAATAGGAAAAATCAAATACTTTTGAGAGCGTTACAAGGAACAGATGCTTTTTCTCGCCTCTTTAGCAATGGACCGTACGTACGCGTATCACTTAAAATGGGTTTAATTATTAAGAGGCGTTCAAAACATATGACATTCGTTCATTCCGATTCGTGAAAGTTCTTGGTCCGATGGTTGAATATCACTAGTTTGGTTTTCGAGATATTGAATGTGACCCACCAGTTTCCCCCACCCAAGCTGATTTGTAAGAACTCTTGTTAAAGAAAAGAGCAGCTGCAAAGCTCAAATCATATAGAGTTTTGGAATTGCTCACTCATATACAGTTTTATCATCAGCATAGATGATTGGATTCCATTTATGTTAATCATAAATAAATGATACATTTATAACGAGGGGAGGAGAAATTGCGTATGAATAATTATTGAGGGGCAGTTAAAATTATATATCCCCCAGCAAATAAAGAGACTTCACAAAATCTTTCCGCCGGCGAAGAGAAGGCTTCCGTAATATTTGCATATTTATTCTAGCGCTCCCCCTTTTCCTTTTTTGCTCTTCATTTACTTTGCTGTTTTTCGTTTGATTTGTGATTCCAACGATTTTCTCCTGATGAGATGTTGGACGAAAGAGTTCTTGAGACTGTTAATAAATTCATTGTTTTTAAAGTAATATATATATATATATGGTCATCCGCAGACAGATCTGTTTCGCTGTATCACAGCTCATATATATATATATATATATATATATATATATATATATATATATAAGTTTTTTGTCTTTATTATTATCTTCATCTTTTATCATCGATTTTTTTCCAATATTTCTATTTGTAGTTGATTGCCGTATGCCAGAACCAATCTTTCTCTGTCTGATATATATATATATATATATATATATATATACCGATAAAACCAATACATTTGTTATTTTAAACAGACAGGAATATCACTCCAAATTACAGGCCATTCTTGACGATCACAATAAATTTAAAAAATTAACTTGTAATACCACAGCCCAACTTAAAAAAAAACATATTAATAAACTTATTACTGCAAAAATGCTGAAATAGGATCCTATAAACTTCAAAAGATTATAGGAGATTATCAGCCCGGCTACCTTTATGGAAATGTAAAAATCCATAAAAAAGATCATCCCCTCCGACCTATCATTTCTCAAGTACCCACACCAATATATAACCTTTCCAAAACACTTAACAAACTAATTACTCCCTATCTTCCCGGTAAATATAGTATTAACTCCACGGACGAATTTTTACAGATTCTCCATTCCGTAAAACCTAATAATCAAATGATTGCATCTTTGATGTCCAAAACTTATTCACAAATGTTCCCGTCCAGGAAACAATTGACATCATTATCCGTGATGTATACAACCATGCTACTCTCCCATCAATCAATATTAAACCCACTATATTAAAAAAACTATTATTAGCATGCACCACACAAGTACCCTTTCACGATCCCTTAGGCAATATTTATACACAAATAGATGGTATTGCGATGGGATTTCCTTTAGGTCCCCTCTTTTCTAATTATTATATGGCAAATCTAGAAAATAAAATAATTAATGACAACAATAAACCCTCTGTATATGTAAGATATATAGATGACATCTTTGTTTTAGCTAAGAATATCGATCAAATTAAATATCTTAAAAACAAATTTGAAAGTCACTCCGTCCTCAAATTTACATTAGAACTTAATATTAATAACAAACTCCCATTCCTTGATGTATTCATTGATTCTAGCACACATAAATTTACTACTTCTCTATATAGAAAACCAACTAGCATAAATTCGTGTCTTCTTAATTATAATAGTGAATGCCCCCAACGATATAAGTTAGCTGTTATAAAAAACTTACTTCAACGCACACAAATGATATCTTCTTCCAAATTTATATTTTATAAAGAATTACACAACATTAAGCAAACACTAGTCAATAATGGATTTCCTAACTCCGTTATTGATCAACAAATTAAAATGTATCTCAACAAACTTAACAATAGCTCTAACAATAATGATAATATTAATAATAATGGTTTACATCAAAATAAACATAACACTATTAACTTATACTATTGCAACCAAATACATAATAATTATAAACAAGATGAAAAAACTCTCAAAAACATAATACGTAGAAATGTTAAACCAGTCGAAAGTAATAATCAAATTAAACTCATTATATATTATAAAAAGTTTAAAACAATTGACCTCATAGTCTATAATAAGCCAACAGGCACTAAACTAAATTCTTTACAAAAAACCAATGTAGTGTACCAATTTACGTGCCCATTCAGAGATTGCATCTCTGATACTAATCAAAAACCTAGTACATATATTGGTTTTACCACAATCACGCTCTCCCGTAGACTTACATGTCATCTTTCTGATCAGAGTACTATTAAACAACATTTCTCTGAAAAACATAAACATGTAGGTAATATCAGACAGATTTTGGTCAACAATACGGTGATCCTTACTCATACACACAGTAAGAGGAACCTGCAGATTTTGGAGGCCATGTACATCAAATCAAAACAACCAACACTCAATAAAATCAACTTTAAAACAGGAAATAACATATTACATTGCATTTGACTAGATGGTTTTGTTGTCATTTCGCGCTATCCCGCGGTGTGACGTCATAAACCGCATCGCAAACTTAAGAACTGCGTTTATTATTTTTGGTAACTATTGCCGTTGCCAAGCGGAGTTTTATGTCAACACAAAATAAAATCGTCGGTGATGGTGGATTTTATAATATTTCAGTTTAAACTACCTCTCTGAAGATGGCTCATGTGAGCCGAAAGCTTAGAAGAAAACCAATAAATAATTATCCAAATGTTGGAGAATTTTTGTCTTTATTTTCAACTGAAATTAAAGCAAAAATACGACGTTTAGAACGGCTCATGATTAAACATAATAGACATTCATTGTCTCTTACATTTAACTACATATGTTTAGAAAATTACTTGCTGCCTCGATATACTATATATATATATATATATATATATATATATAGTCATCCGCAGATAGATCTGTTTCGCTGTATCTTAGCTCGTCAGTATGTTTAGACATCCGATTGCTTTTAACCAGGATTGAAACTTGACCGAATTAGTCGGCGATTCTACATCTGAGCTATGGGCGCTCGGTAGAAAGAGGCAGACTTTTAGCGTATGATGTATCATACGCCAATAGCCAGAATGCTCTAATTCATTACTGAATGACCAATGCGTAGATGCTAGAGTAGCTACTGTTTTTTCAAAGCCTACCATTCTTCCAGAGTGCTCAATCAGGGTGTGAATGCGTCCGATCATAATCATTAGGCCACCACAGTGTTTTAAAAAAATGATGTATTTTATACTATTTTTAGTATTTATTGCCAAGTGAATAATTGTAAATGAAAATAGAATGCTTCTTTTATTAATATTGCACAGTAACATGGGCATCAAATGAATTTATATATATCTATTAATTTCCTATATTGTAGTTTCATCAATGAAAGAATGAAAAAAATTAGGGTGATTCGGATGAGTTCATCTTTGCTTTCTTGCCTTGTAAAATTTTGCAAAGTAATAATAACAAAAGAACCCTTCTATTTTCATTTGGCAATAAATACTAAAAAATCTATGACATAAATCATTTCTTAAAAAAAAAATCTGGGGTGGTCTAATAATTATGGCCGGTAGTGTGCATATGTAGAGAAGTGAGAGATGACAAAAGATGACGATATTAATAAAGATAAAATTCACACACACACGCGCGCGCGCACACACACACACACACACACACACACACACACACACACACACACACACATATATATATATATATATTCATTGGGATTTTATATATTTAGTGGTATACGACCTTAGCGTGAACTTTGCTAGCAGCAAGGAAACATTATGGATGAACATAAAAATTACAACTTAATTCAGCGAATATCCCCTCTAGTGGGCCATAAGGATGAATTTTACACGAGTAGAACCTCATCAAAAAAGTATCTTTACCGTAAAAATAATTTATAAAACCATAGCATTGGGCTTCCGTTAACCTTTAAACGATTATCAAAAAGAATTCCTTAACCTTTGGGCCTAATAGCTTCATTTACATAAATTTCGGCATCAACATCAAGAAAATAAAAAGTGAAATATTTTATCAAAGAATAGAAGAATTATAAGGAAATATATTCAATCAATAGACCCTATTTGATGTTACAAAATGAAAATTGTAATAATATAAACGTAAAATCACAAAAAGAAACAGATGAAATCACAAAACATTTCTCGTATTAACATTAAAAATACAAAAGAACTCCAATAAAGATATTTCATTCCCAGTTGGATTATGTTGTTTAAAATACAATGAACCCATCGCTCTCAGTCGAGCATGGGCTGTTGATGTCCCCTCACCATCGACGAGGGGTGTTGATGCTTCTGTAATTTGTCTTTTTTGAAAGGTAGGGATGTTGATCCTACGCAATCCCTTTATCTTTCGGGCAAGGTAAACTAATTTACAAACATAGTTATAAAAACAAATTTGTCTGTGTGCGTGAGTGGTGCAGTGGATATCGGCTCGGAACAAGAAATCAGAGACGAGTTCGAATTCCAGTTGAACTCGTTGCATTCACTTACGCGCAATTAACCTTGGGAAAGGTAATAATCCGTCTTTTTCCTCCTACTCCAAGACAGATTTGGTTCCATAGTCTTGGTTGGTAATCAGCTTACCGCAGAAAGTAATGGTAACCTACTGCGAAAAAATCTTTTGCCAATT
>JBBBDQ010001475.1:1325000-1587500 GCA_037127315.1 Ascarosepion bandense
TCAGGACAAGACGCAGGAGTTAACATTTTTTCTTGCTACAGACGTCCTTTTCTTCTTTTGACCGACCATTGTCTACGATGGACATTACTCCAAATAAGCATACTAAAATTGTAACGCTGCACGAACACACTGGCATGTCATACAGAGAGATAATGTTGACAGCCTTTCAACTGTCAGTCGTGTCATCAAGGCGAAGAAATAAACTTAAAAGAAATTGCGGTCAGAAGAGAAAAACAACGCCAAGAGACGATGAATAAGGGATCAGGATAAAGTGTGCAACAACCTAGGAAGACATTCATTTTGTTTCAATAAGTTGTATTTCTCGGTGGTAACTCATTAGTTAGTCCCAACTGATTCAGCGATTGACGCTTGCTAACAGTTACCCTACTTCAAGGCGCCAAATGCTTTCGTGTATGATAAAACTTTTCTTCTTGTCGGATTCTCTGGGGTCCTGGGCACGACGGTAAACTGCATCCGACAGCATGGCCTCTGATTGGGAGGTTTTGAGGAGTATAGAACCGCCTCTTAATTGCTATTGTTCTCAGCTCCACCCTGACCCGGAGTAGTAGCCCCTAGTAGGGTCCCAGCTATGGGCAAATTGTTAACCCCCAAACTGAAGTCAAATCACTATGAAAGTTTAAAAATAGACTTTTATAAAAATATTCCTAACAATACATTTTTGAAGAAAAAATTATTACCATAACACATATTTAAAGGAACATTTTCTCAGTAAAACATTTTTGAATACAAAACTAGAAGACATTTTCAGTTTTAAAAAAAAAAATATTAAAAAAAAAATTTCATTAAAATCTGACTAAATCAACCTTCTCACTGTCACCGAACATTAAAAGAAAAATAGAAAGAACCTTAAAACACTATGTTTTTGGCATTAAATAACCCACAGAGGTGTTGATATGCCGTTAAAAAAAACTCAAACTCAAAAAACTCGGACTCACTGGCTTTGGCAGGAGAAGAAACCAGACAAAGGGCAGAGTCTTTTCTGGCAAAAAACAGACAAGAGCCAGACTCTTCTTTTGCGGAATCTACGGGTAATTTTTGCTGAAGCTTACAAGCTCGAAATGCCCCTCGTAGAAATCGGCCTTATGCCATATCCTGCCTTTGTGGGAAGAATCGATTAATACTGTATATGTTATACTGAGATAAAGAAAATTATGTTTCAGAATCCCTATTTCCCCAGTGATAATATTAAATAAATGTTTGTGCCATATCCTGACTTTGTAGAGAGAATCAGTTAAATACCGTATATGTCATATTTAGATGAAGAGAATTATGTTTCAGAATTCCCATTGACTCAGTGATGTCATTAAATAAACGATTACTATGGACTTTGATATGGCCAATGATATAAAAAGAGGATTATTAGATAAAGAAAAGAACCTAACATTGCAATATACTGACAAATTCTTTGAGTACTCAATTTTGTGGTCGTCCTAGCTATGATGATAAACTATATCCGGCAGCAAAACCTCTAATCAGGAAATAAGAAGTTTTGAGGAGAGTGGAACCACTTCTTAATTATTGTTTTCCTAGGTCTCACCTGGCCTGAGCTGGTAGGATCTTTTAGGGTCCGAGCTATAGGCAAAAAGTTACTAACACACTGGGGTCAAAACCACGATGAAAGTATAAAAATATACTTTTATAGTAAAAATTCCAGCAATATATTTTTAAGGAAATATTACCAGTAAATCATTTTGGAAGAAAATGGAAGGAAAACTATTAATGTTTTTAACAAAAATCTACTAGCAAAACATGTGACACTCGACAAAATTCTCTTTATAAAAATGTGTAATGAAACTTGATCTTCAAACTGCTTTTCATAAATAAAAAAAAATAAAAGAAATCTTGAGTTTTCTAAAAAATAAATTTTTCATCAAAATCTGACTAAATCAAGATTCTTACTACAAGGTAACCAAAAAAGTTCTGTCCGTTTTTAAAGGAAAAATAGAAAAAGCTTCACAGTATGTGTCACTTATATTTAGTCTTCGAAGTAACCGCCATCGGCATCCAGCAACTTCTGCCAACGTGTCTCCAGCTGTTCAATGCCCTTGCGGTAGAACTCGAGGGGTTTTGACGTAATAAAGTCCGTAAGGGCTTTGCGCAAGTCTGCTTCATTGGTGAAGGATTTCCCACGAAGATGATTATCCAGGGAGTAGAAAAGGTGGTAACGGATGGCGCAAGGTCAGGTGAATAAGGTAGATGGCACAAAGTCTCCCACCCAAGTTTCTGTATGGTATCCCTGATCACTCGCGCGACATGCGTCCTGGCATTGTCATGGAGGAAAAGCACACCTTTGCGATTCACCAGTGCTGGCTCCTTCTGGCGCAATGCCTGTTGCACACATTTCACTTGCCGCAAGTATAGGTGTCCAGTGACCGATTGGCTCGTTGTTAGCTGTTCATAATGAACTACTTGACGACGTATCCACCAGACGCAAAGGATAATCTTGAGTGAGTGAATAGGTGGTCTTGCGGTGTGAGGGACAGCATCCTGAGGAGACAACCAATGTCTGGAACTTTTGGGAGTTTCGTACAGAACCCACTTTTCATCACTGGTAAGCACTCGATTGAATAAAGATGCGGTACGGTGGCGAGAAAGCAGCGATACGCAGGCTGCCAGTAGTTGTCTCTTGTGGACCTCCAACAGCGTTTGCGGAACCCACTTGCTCAGTTTCATACGTCTTACGTAGGCAGTGCAGGTGAAGTCTAACTGTTTCATCGGAAACGTTGAACTGTCTTAACCACACGTTAGACTACTGTCTTCAATGGCCGCCTTCAGGACTCCGTCATTCAAAACCTGTGGTCGTCCACTGCGAAGCTCATTATGGAGAGACAAATCTACCGACTTGAATTTTCGAGACCAATGCCTTGCAGTACGTTCATCCAGAACACTATCCCCATATATATATCCCACTTAACATATGCGGTGCCTTGATGCAGCTGCTGATAAGCTTACTTTGAAGTCGTAAAGCAAACATCTCTAGACACTTCCATTCTTTTCACAGTTGCGCGGCTTATAACTGATAGCCGGGCACGGTGCACTGGTTTTTTTTTTATAACATCTGATGTTCCTATTTCCGGCTGTCTGAATTTGAATACAATTGCTACAAGCATTTTGTATATATTTCAACTTCATTCATTGACTAATCAAAAAACAGACAGAACTTTTTTGGTTACCTTGAATAACCGAATATTTAAAATAAATGCCTTAAAACCCCTCATTTTTGGCATGGAATAACTCACAAAGGTTTATATGTCGTGAAACAAAATTCAAACTCAATTTTATGAGTAGCAAGAAGTTAAGTAAGGTATTAAGAAACAGGACAATTTTTGCTAGAAACTAGGAAGAGTGTACTGGATTGCTACGTGCTGTCCGTCCTTCAGTATGGCAGTGAATGCTAGACAATACCATCAAAGATGAAGGAAAAACTTGAAGTAGCTGAAATGTGGTTCTACAGAAGGATGCTGCGAATATCATGGATCGAGCATGTGAGCAATGATGAGGTCTTGGAAATGATGGAAACAAAAAGGAAATTAATACTGAACATAAGGAAGAGACAGATGAAGTTCCTGTGACATACAATGAGGAAGGAGGGCTTGGAGAATCTAATACTAACAGACCAGATAGAGGAAAAAAAGAGACAAGGGAAAGCAGCGGATAACATAATTGAAGGACCTAATCAGGTGAATTATGGAACGAGGATTGCATGGCGTAACAGGAGAAGGCGTGCTCAGAGCCACCAGGGATAGGAAGATGTGGAAGGCTATGATCGCCTACACCCTGAAGGGACAAGACACATAGACGAAAAAGAAGGTATATATATTTTTTTAATCGTATCACCCCGAGCAAGGCGGTAACGCCACTGATGTGCAGGGGGCTACGTAATAGTGAAAATATTGGAAAGGAGAAAGCCGGAAACCACATCCTAAACAGGGAACAAGGGATGAGCCTCTTAACCTGTTCAATAGACGTGGGTGGAGTGTGAACCGGGCGATAGATAGATCTATTTACTCCAATTGAAAAAAAAGACAAAGTGAGAAGATTGGAAAAGAGAAAGCCAGAAACCACATCCTAAACAGGTAACAAGGGATGAGCCTCTTAACCTGTTCAATAGAGGTGGGTGGAGTGTGAACCGGGCGATAGATAGATCTATCTACTCCAATTGAAAAAAAAAAAGTGAGAAGATTCGAAAAGAGAAAGCCGGAAACCACACCCTAAACAGGGAACAAGAGATGAGCCTCTTAACCTGTTCAATAGACATGGGTAGGGATGAGCCTCTTAACCTGTTCAATAGACATGGGTGGAGTGTGAACCGGGCGATAGTTTAGTCTATCTACTCCATTGTCGTAAAAAAAAAGAAATGGTTAGCAAGAAATATTTCTCCAGAGTAAAATAAGGTAAAATATTTAAAATAGTTTACATTTGTTCGGTGAAAGAGGACACTATGCCTTTATCCCATCATATATGGTTCGCCATAAGAAATACTAAAGCGTATAGGAGGAAAGGAAATTAAACATAGAGAAGGCAGCGCAAGTTGTTATTTCCCACAATACCGCACGTTGTTACGAAGCTAAAACATCAACCTGAAAACTCTAATCAATCTTGTAAAGAGCCTTCTCACACTGAGTCATTTTATATGCACATCATAACGCCAATCTCTAAATATCTAAATAGCCAGTTGTATAAAATCGCTTTCTATGACCAGTGGTTATAAATGGATTTGAGTCAGTGAAGCCTGAGGGACAGGAAGAATTCATTCTTTTTTTAACTTTGTAGACTGCAGAATCTCAGACAAGAAATGTACTAACAAAAATCATATAATGGAGAACAAATTTAACAAGAACAGAAAAAAGGCATAACCAAGATATTGACATTCTACACTTATTCATTACTAGCAGTATAGCCCAGCGTTGCTCGGGTGTAATGAAAGCTTTAAAACTAATCCTAGGTCCTGGACCTCAGACTCTTTGGACATTGGCACGATAGACTAAAAAGCAATAGTTTTTTCCACTTAAAGCGAAACCGCAGACTGAAAGAAAAATGAATGGATGTAAGTCAAATTTTGATTCCCTGGTATCGATATCAAATAAGTCTTTTCGTCGTAAACTGAATTTTGAAGGCTAAATAAGTTTTCTGAGTAAATGATATCATGGTTTAGACTAAGAAGTACAATTATACCTACAATTATACCTACTTAGAGTCAAACCCGAAGCAAAAACAAATAATAAAAGAAAAACAAAAATAAACAAAAATAAAAGGGCTGAAAGAAAATACAGACATACAGGCAGATAAACAGACACACACACAAACATCTTCCCTTTTATATATATATATATATATATATTATCGATTTTCTGCACTATTGTAAGAACTGCAACCTTGAAACTTCTGAATATCGTTTCTTATGTCTTTGTCTATGAGTGTATCAAATTTGATAAAAATCAGACCACTCCTTCTATAACCCGATTTTTTCGATTATCGATTTTCGATATTTATCGGGGGTACCTCAACACAAAACTTAGCGAAGAACACTCGCAGACACTTATAGTATAACTGTGTAAATTTATAAGAAAATCGGTTCCGCCGTTTCAAAGTCTATAGGTAACGGACTCACACAAACACAGACACACACACATACACACACAGAGTCAAATTTCCATTTATAAATAAGTTTAGATATGTTTTTAGCGATGTCAAGAGAAACACTGTCCTTTTGGTACACCATATGTTTTGAGAGTACTGTACTGACAAAATCAACATTGTCACTAGAAGAAATCCAACAGTAGCAATAAGGAAAATGATTAGCACATGCATCTCAACAGAAGATAATGCTATAATCAGCATTTTCAAGATCTACACTACTTCACTATAGCGATGTCAAGAGGAATACCGTATTTTTGACACGCTATATTTTTTGAGAGAATGTTTGTTAAACTTTGCTAAAATCAACATTGTCACTTAAAGACTTCCAACAGCAGCAAAAAAATGTATAGCACATGTAGCTTGAAGTGAAAATAAAGGCATAGTAAAGATATCAACATTTACACACTACTTCAAATAAAAGGAAACCCACACCAGTACTGGAAAGAGCGATAACAGCTACTGGACTTGAGAAATTTTTTTTCTTGAAACGTTCTTTGATAAAGATTTAATTCCAAACCCCTAGTTATTGCTTGGTAAATAAATGCTAAATGTTTCCTTATAGGGAAACGACTACTATTACAATTACCATTACAATACTAGGGTTTTGCACTTCATCATTCATGATACATTTTTTATAACTGTGTTCCCCCAAACAAGGCAGTACTGCCAATGGGTTACATAAAATAGAGTGAACAGAAAGAGGGACAGCGCGTGTCAAAGAATGGGTAAAAGAAGGACGAGAACACTGGTGTGAAGACAGGTAGATTAGAGTGGAAAAGGAGAAGAACAAGATACGCGAGGTGTCAGGGAAAAGAACAGGCGTCAAAGAGATAAGAGATGGCGGTTGATATTATATTTAAACTCTTGGAGATTGAAGCTATCAGGGAAGAAAGGACACGGAAAGGAGTTTCACAGGCGGGAAGTAAGAGAAAAGAAGCTTATAAAGTTGCGGTTACATTTGATTTTTTCACTGTAAATAGGTGGGATATAGTAACTCAAATAAATTCATGCAGAGGGGGGCACCAGTGAGCTAAGCACGTCGGAGCAGAATCCGGGAAAGTACTTGTGGAATAGACAAAGAGAAGCCATCTCACATCGGTGTGAAAGTGACTGGAGCCCAGCTACTAGGTCAAGATCGACCACATTGTAGAGTCGCCTCTGGATTGTGTCGCGAATTCCGAGATGAATAGCAGGAGCACCCGACCAATTGTGAAAGCAGTATTCAATGCATGGACGTATGATAGATTTGTATACGTGCAAGAAGTAAATAACTGCCATTTATATTGTGAAGATTTTGTCAACTTTTGTTGACAATGTAAATTTGAAATATTTAATTTCGGTAAAAGAATGCACATAAAAAAAAGACAACAAAAAACTTAACTAATCCGCTTTTAGTACTCGATACTGAGTCGCTTAGGTTCTTTGTTGATACGCTGAAATGATTTGAGGGGAAATTTTTTGCGGTGTTTGGGCTAGGTAATTTCCTGGTTCAGTCCCTTCAGTCGTATCACTGGACACTGATTGTAACAAAGTATACTGATTTTCGTATCTTATTTCTATCCGATTCCAGTCTAGGTGTATTCTAACTGCTTCAATTTCGGAGATTGTCGTCCTCTCAACTTCTTGTACAGTCCGTTCATACTTGTTGTTCTGAACGTATTTTCTCATGAACACTTTTCTGGGAATCGTCAACTACAAAAAACGGAACTTCCGAGGGAGATTTTCTAAGATAAAAAAACATCCGTTTATGAGTATTGCAATTCGTGGCTGTGCACAGTACTTACGGCATTAGAGGTTAATATGCCGCTTGTAACGAAAGATATGACTTACCTCGGAGTTCAAAACGAGCGCGAACGTGTCTTGCCTGCAAGATAATAACAAAAAAGAAAGATGGCCGCTATTGAAACATAATTCATGCGTGCCTATCTTGTCCAAAACGAGACGATATTTGCAAACATGCAAATTTTGGCCGTCTTGGAATGGCATAAAAAGCGGGTGCCAGCGCTGCTGTCAGAGCGGATTCTTTCGGTGGATTGTGTGTGTCGAAGTTGCGAATTGACAGTCAGATTGACAAAGAGGAAGGAGAAGCGGCTTAGTTGGTGTCTGTTTAACAACTGCTCTGTGTAACGGGCAGAGAAAAGGAAACATGAAAGACATTTCCTTGAATCGACCAAAGAAAGACAACTGGCTTGCCGACAAGCGAGCGAGCGAGCGTTGCACTGCACCTTTTGTCCCGCTTCCTATTATCATTGATCTTTTTTTTTATACTGCACTGCTAAGCAAAATCAAACAACCAGCAACATAAAACACGCATATCACTGCCTCTAGTAATTATGTCCGAACAAACATGTATATGCACAGAAGCTGAGTATTATCTACCATATATTCAATTGTTAAAGCAAAACAAACATATGTTACTACCTCAGCATTAAATGACCCATAAGGAGTTGATATGCCGGTAAAAAAATAAATTACTCAATCGATTTTACCAGCATATGGTAGACGAAGTACTTAGGTGAATTCAGTTTGCCCAAAGAACTTCCCAAAATTACTTTTGTTAATCGAACCTCACAGTGTTGAAGAACATTCTATATTGACTGGAGGGTCTGAATAAAAGACTAATGTTATTCTTTACATTATGCCGAAGAAATATTTTCTGCGTTGAACGTCTTCCTCTTGCTGCTAGTCTTGCTAGAAAGAACCTAAGAACGATAGTTGATACATTGAATGGAGCTTCTAAAATTCTCATTTTCTTTTTCAAATTTGTTGAGACACTGCTTAAGAATTGCTATCCATTCCCCTGATGAGGGACGAAGAATTGATTGGTTGAAATGTTAATAAGACACATTAATAAACCTGGGTATACAAAACAACTTTGCAAGTTTGCTTTTTACAGTAAATCATAAAGATTTCAATGATGAGTGATTTCGTTTTTACGGTTTATCAACCTTTTGCAGGTTATTTAAATATTTTCAACTTTTCCCAATTGCCACGGATCCGGCTGCTGCGTGTTCGATCAGGGTGGCGCATGGGTGTCGGGTAGGCGTATGACTCGCGTCTGATCACGCCGGCGTGTGGTCAACGATTTCTTCGATACTCAGCGAAGTTTTTCAACTTTTGATTGAACCGGATAATAACTACTATTTAATCCCTAGCTTGCGGAAAGAGATTGATTCATATTTTTTCCAACTGTATTTGCGCGTAAATGAATGTCAAGATCCATAATAGAATTTGAAGTCGGCTCGTCGAATTTTAATTCGGAGACATTATCTATTACACCACCCGCACATTCTGCAATTTACAAACAAATTCAATTGATACCTGATCGATGTAGGCATTAATAAGAATTGATTTTTGTTTCATACGTTCGACTTTTTTTCAGGCAATTAATTATCTTTTTGAAATATGGTGTAGTTGATACAAAGACTCTAGATAGAGGTTCTTGGGTCATTTTTTAACAAAAGCTTCACATGTTCATAATTGATTAATGGTTTTTACTTATATCTTACGTGATTTGTTCAGTTGAATTCACTACATACACATTTTAACACCCATAGTGTATCAAGCTAAAGTCAGAATACCCTTAATAAAGTCTCAGATTTGTTATTTGATCAACATTTTTTTTCTTGCAGGAAGGCTCTGATTGGCTGTTTCTCCCAAGGCAAAAATTATCGGCTGTCTTTGAGGAATAAGTAGCTAAATTAAATATCATGGAAGAAGGAAGCAAAAAAAAACACTTTTTATTTGGGCAGACTAACCCAGAAGACTCAAGTGGCGCAAAGCGTGAACATGATATTTGCCTGGGGTCAAATGTAGTTACTCATATACTTTTGTACATCCGTCCCCGTCTCCTTGGACACCCGGGCGATTCTAACAATTTCGTTCACTCACAATGGTGCCAGCTTATTGAATGTAGGATTCTAACGCAAGTTTGATTTCTAACAGATGTTCTCCCCAAAGGCATTATTCTTTATTCTTCACAACTCCAGTGACATAATAGTGAACTCATAAAGTTTCAAAACGCGAAAATCAAGAATGGAAATATCATGAAACCAATGAAAAAAGAAAGAATATTTTTCGAATAATTAAACAAATGATATTTTATTTAAAATATTAGAGTATATAAACTGAATTATCGTTTCCGTTAAAAATAAAATATTGCAAAATATAGAAGAGAAAACAAAGTGAAGAATTTCAAACAATTAAATACGTATATATGTTTGTTTATCTATCTATCTATCTATCTATCTATCTATCTATCTGCATTTATTTAATTTTTTCTATCTATCTATCTATCTATCTATCTATCTATCTATCTATCTATCTCAGTCTGTTCATTATCTATCTATCTATCTATCTATCTTCTCCCTATTCTTTTCTATATCTATCTATCTATCTATCTATCTATCTATCTATCTATCTATCTATCTATCTTCTCCCTGTTCTTTTCTATATCTATCTATCTATCTATCTATCTATCTATCTATCTATCTATCTATCTATCTATCTATCTATCTTCTCCCTGTTATTTTCTATATCTATCTATCTATCTATCTATCTATCTATCTATCTATCTATCTATCTATCTATCTATCTATCTTCTCCCTGTTCTTTTCTCTATCTATCTATCTATCTATCTATCTATCTATCTATCTATCTATCTATCTATCTGTTCTTTACTCTACTCTATCTATCTATCTATCTATCTATCTATCTATCTATCTATCTATCTATCTATCTATCTATCTATCTATCTATTTCTCTCTATCTATCTATCTATCTATCTATCTATCTATCTATCTATCTATCTTCTCCCTGTTCTTTTATCTATCTATCTATCTATCTATCTATCTATCTATCTATCTATCTATCTATCTTCTCCCTGTTCTTTTATTCTTTTATCTATCTATCTATCTATCTATCTATCTATCTATCTATCTATCTATCTCTTCCCTGTTCCCTTTTATTCTTTTATCTATCTATCTATCTATCTATCTATCTATCTATCTATCTATCTATCTATCTCTCTATCTATCTATCTATCTATCTAGCACAACCTGTTTTATTCATTTTATTACTCGATTAAATTATAGATGAGGATTAAATACTAGCGTTTATTCGAGAATCCAATAGATGTCTACAAATACATAAAGGTAAATAAAACAAAAGCATCCAAAAACAGCAAACCCCGCCAAAGCAATACCGACATCATTTCAGCAATTAGCAAGGGATGATTATCGAAATGAGAACAAATCACTCTAATGAATCTGACTGCTTTCAAAAGTGTAAATACAAAGAATGAACTCGACCGTAGTCAAAATTAAATGGACACTTAAAGTGAACCATAAAAGGTTCAATAAGTACTAGTAAGAAGAACCAGAAAAATAAGCAAGAATTGTTACCTCGTACCGGACAAATTCAAAATATAATCAGTTCGTGCCAGTCATGAGCCCAAACATCCCTAAAAATTTCATCCGAAATTATTCAGCGGATCTTGAGATATCTTCTACACAGACAAAACAACAGACAAATTCAGATTAAAGTTTACATACATTTATATACAAAAATATTTCGCGTTTGTTTCTTTGTTTGTCTGTCTGATTAATAAAAAAATAGGTTGAAAAATTGTGAAATCGTTCGTTTTCGATTTTTAATATTCCCAAATTGCATTTTGATTAATTTTTTGTGTGTATTTTATCTTATTTTAACAGTTAGATAATAACTATTTAGTTTATATTATGGATAATTATAAAGTAATCTAGGGGAAGTAATTCAGTATTTGGCATGTGAAAGGTACAAAGAACAGTAGTGAAAAAACGGGAAAATAATCCAGAAACTTTATCTTGTACCGAATTGAACTCAACATCTAATCCGTTCGCGCCAGTTATGAGGCAAGTCATCGCTGAAAGATTCATTCAAATCTATTTAGCGGGTCTTGAGTAATACTGACCACGGATTTAAAAAAATCGCGACCAAAATTAATACCTTAAATCAGATGTAATGCTTCTGAATATCATTCTACATAATTCATAATGTTATGATATTCGTTAGAAGACATAATAACCTAAATGGTATAAAAAAATTATATTTTAATGAAAATAATAACAGATAATATTTCTAAATGATATATAAAAAATTCATAATATTGTAAAAATTAATTAGATAATACCAACTTCCACTTTCAATGAAAGATTTCAACTGCAAAAAAAAAAAGTTAGATGAATTGTTGTTCAATTGTACTAGGTATATGTGCTTATAATCTGTCTCCGGTTATCTCAAGGCTCTACTATAACTATCTCGCCTCTTCTTGCTTTCCAGCTTGTTGGAAATCCTCCTCTGAACATTCTAACTACTCGAGATTTGTCCAAGTCTACGACATACACGATTTGGTGCGCAGCGACTCGCTGTATTTTTTAATAGATTGATAACGAACCTGATTAATATCTACAAAAACCTAGACGATCTTATTAACAGACGACATGTTAGGAAAGTTAGGTGAACTTTGATTTTAACTTGTGTGTACTCTGCTCATGTGCTTATAGAAAATTTGCTAGTTTTTAAAAGGAAGAAAACCAAAAGAAAAAACAAAGAAAGAAAAGAAACTTAAAATGAAATGGCATACTTTTCTGATTTTGCTCAGAGTCTGTTTGTGGAGTCGAGAAACGTGGTTTGTTCGGTGACGAACACATTAAGAGGCGAGTTTTTTTAAAAATACAACCATTAGCATGTAGGTGAGGTGGCGGGTATAGGAGTTGATAGAAGATGAAGAGCTGGTTCAATGTGGTGTGCGTGGCAAAGGAACGCAAATGTTAGACGGCTTTTCTTACAACTAGAGGTACCGTCAGACAATATATATATATATATATATATATATACAGGTTAATGTCCGATATTCTACAATAATTAGAAAGTGAGGTGAGGTTAAGTTGTTTGAATCACATAGATAATAATCGTAATTGATACTCCGAATTATTTATGACCTCCCTAAGTCCGAGATAGATGTGGCACAAGGACAATTAATGTGGGTAAACTCAGACAGAAATTCCTGTCTGGATTTTCTCTACTCTTCGGCGGAGCTTCGTCTGGGTTCCTCTACGCCTGAAGGCGGAGAGTCCCGCAAAGAGAACAATTGACACACGCAGAGAAGTGTCTGCTGCTCTACAACACTTGCTTTCCCACAAGCTTAAAAATGAAAATGATTCTGCATGAATATTTGGCTTAAACTAATCTTTCTTAAAAGATCGTGTAAAGAATGTGTCGAACAGACACACTTCTAAATCATTTTGCATTAATGCAGGATTTTATCGTTAGATCTACAGTATTTCTTATCTTTATCAACGATATTAGTGAAGTCAACAGTTCCTAACTATGTATCAATGGTAATGACACAATATTTACCATTGTTGTAATTGTAAAATATAGGAGAGCAATTAATTATTATTACTATTATCATCATTATTATAAATATTTTGTCTTTCTTAATTGGAGTATACAGACTAAACTATCGCCCGGTTCACACTCCACCCACGTCTATTTAACAGGTGAAGAGGCTCATCCCTTGTTTCCTGTTTAGGATGCGGTTTCCGGTTTTCTCTTTTCCAATCTTTTCAGTTTTTTCTTTTTTTCTTTTTTTTTCAATTGGAGTAGATAGACTAAACTATCGCCCGGTTCACACTCCACCCACGTCTATTGAACAGATAAAGAGGCTCATCCCTTGTTCCCTGTTTAGGATGTGGTTTCTGGCTTTCTCTTTTCCATTCTTTTTACCCTTACGTAGCCCCGTGCACATCAGTGGCTTTATCGCCACTGATGTGATTAAAAAAAATCCGATAGGTCTGTCAAAGTAAAACAGGTAGCTGCTATTGGAAATGATCTGCAATCGGTGATTAATTAGTTCAAGAAATGATCATTTTTCACAACAATAAGTCAACATTGCCTGATGACGAAGCAAAATCTCGAAACAGAAATTCCATGTCGCAATGCAAATTAGATTAATTTTAAATAAAAAAAAATATTTAATTATAATTATATTTTGTTTTGCGATATATGTTGAACTGAGCATTTTTTTAAAAAATGTAAATTCCGGAGAACTCGGAATTCAAAAAATGTTGGATCTCTTTACTTTGACATGTATATATATATATAGTGTATCGAGGCAGCAAACAATTTTCTGAACATATACTATGACGTCATAGAATCGCATTGCAGATTTGCGAACTGCGTTTGTTATTTTTGGTAAATATTGTCGTTGCCTAGCGGAGTTTTTTGTCAACACAAAATAAAATCGTCGGTGATGGTGGATGTTATTGAGTTACCGTCCAAATAACATCTCTGAAGATGACTCATGTGAGCCGAAAGCTTGGAACCAAATTAATAAAAACTTATCCAAATGTTGGAGAATTTTTGTTTTTATTTTCAACTGAAATTAAAACCAAAATACGACGTTTAGAACGGCTCATGATTAAACAAAATAGACATTCATTTTCTCTTATATTTAACAGTATATGTTTAGAATATATATATATATATATATATATATATATATATATATATATATATATGCGTGTGTGTGTGTGTGTGTGTGTGTGCGTGTGTGTGCAAATGTAAAAGGAAGAATTGTAACATTCAAAACAATAATTTAAAGCGGGGCTCTAGATAAAAATAAATAAATAAGTATTTATTTCTCAACATTAGAACATGTACCTACTGCTACAAAATTGTACATTTTGTTTCGACTTTTTTCTTCTTTCGTTTACCTTGTACGAACATTTTCTAAAAACAAAGTGAAGTTGATGCTTCATAAAATAAATTTTGAATAAAGCGTTTATTATCATTATTACTAACTCCCTGATGAGACATTGTTTTTTCAATGTCGAAAGAAAATGTACGATTTTTTAGTAGTTATTTACATGTTCTAATGTAAATGTCGAATAATAAATTTAAAATCAATGCAAAAAAAAAAAATCACTAATCACGCGCGGAATTTAAAAAAACGATACGCCAAAGACTCCGATATAAAATGTAGTATATTTAAAAAGCTATCCCTTACAACCCTGGTTACATCTGCAGATTGTGCCAAGAAGAGAAATTAGCCGTCATGGTATTTCTAGAACGAGAATAGTTACTAAATGAAAGGTCCGAAGTAATGTCCGTATATACACATACCAGAAAATATATTTTAGGATAATACAAACCCGGATGAAAGTGTTTACAATTCTTGACTGACTTCTCCCTTATTTTGAACTTCCAGTTGTGTTCTGAAAGTCCTTGAGTATTTGAAAAAAAATGTTGGCCAATCAGTTGACATAAAACGCCTGAAGATGGCCGAAAATTTGAAACTAAGGTTGCATAATCGACTGACTTTCAAATGAAAATAAATAAATAAATAAATATATATATAAGAACAATTAAGGCAGACACGTTATTTTATGGTAAATCGAAAGTATGGGCCAATTTCAGGCGAACCATCATCAGCTTCCGTCTTTACTGTACAAAAGATTTTACACGAATCGTATATATATATATATATATATATATATATATATAGATATAATCAGCTGCAGACTGATCTTTTTTGCTGCATAACAGCTCAACAGTACATTTAAACATCCGATTGCTTCTAGCCGAGATTGAAACCCAATCAATTGACATCAGTCGGCAATTCTACATCTGAGCTATGAGCGCTTGGCGATCGAAGGCGGGCGGTAGCGTGTTATATACAATGTAAACACAAGCTAGTAGCCAAGAGTGTTCCAACTTATTACTGAATGAACGATGCGTAGATGCGTGAGTAGTTACTGTTTTTTAAGCTAAATAGTTATATATATATATATATATTCCTTATTGATTATATGCTTACTAGTGTAATGTTTATTTTGGGGTCACAGCATTTATTACAAAACTGACCGTGAATATCTAAATCAGTATACTGCAACGAGTAGGAATTTTGCTCGTAACCACAGAAAAAAAAATTAACAATGCAAAGAGTATTGAAATCTCACGTGTTTTCTTTTCTTTTATAGGAGCCAATGCTGGATAGTCTCCTCAAAGATGAAGTGACTGGAAACACCAGAAATGTGATTCTGCATAATGACGCCCAGGATGCCATGGACCCAACGTGTGAGAAATTGGAAACAAAAAGGAATCTTATACGTAACATCTAGAAGAGACAGTTGAAATTCCTGAAACACGTAAAAGAAGAAAGAGGGCTTCGGAAATATGATACACAAATGAGGGTTTGCGGGAAAGACAGACAGAGTAAAGCAGCCCATAATATACTTGATGAACAGGAGTAAATGAAAAATAGAATGGGGTTTTAGTAGAAATAAATAAAAGACAAAACTTATTTACAAAGAACAGGATGATGTGGAGGGTCACTGTTATAGTTTCTGCAATGCCTATTAGTTTTTAAAAACCCAGTAGTTAATTGTTTGTATGTAAACAAACACACACCTAAAATACACCAGCTTGCAAACTTGCTTTAAATATTTAGGTCTTAAAGAAAAAATCCTTTATCTTCTTCTATGTGCCATATCTCTTCAGGACGTAGGCGATCATGCTTTCCACGTCTTCCTATCGTTAGTCCCTCTTAACACAATTTCTGCTGTTAACACACCCAAACTCCGTTCTGCCATCCACGGGCACAGGCTCTTCAAATATGTTTTCCTCTGCTTTCCCCTATCACTTTTTCTCTTCCATATCTGACTTGGGAGAATCAAATTCTCCAAGCCTTCATTCCTCATTACATATCCAAAAAATTTCATCTTTCTCTTTCTGATGCTTTAGATAAATTTTCTTTTCGTTTCCATCATTTCTAAAATGTCATCATTGCTCACATGTTCAATCCATTATATTAGGTGCATCTTTCTGTAAAATCACATTTCAGTTACTTCAAGTTTTTCCTTCATCTTTGATGATATTATCCAGCATTCACTGCCATATTAAAGGACAGACATCACATAGCAATCTCGTACTCTTTTCTTTGTTTCTATCGAAAATTTCTCTTAATACTCTGCTCAGCTTCTAGAATGCGTCCTTGGTCATTTCGATTCGCTTTCGTATCTCAATGTCGCATATTCCGTCTTCCGTTGAAACACTTCCGAAGGTACTTAAAATTTTGTGCATGCTTGATTTTAGTACCCCCAACCTGTTTTCAAAATCCTTTATCACATCTCACGAATTGGGCTTGCAAAATCACAACGAAATAACAGTACCACATATCAAAAACCATTTGAAGTCTTATAACAGTAGAAAAAAGTAAACTGTATAACACATGGAACAAGAAGGAAAATTAATGGGATAATCAAGATGTTCACTTTACACACTACCAACAATATTGGATAGAAATTCTTATCAATATTAGAAATTGCCATAACAGTCAAGCGCCGTACTGGATACACGCTTAGGCGATCATGTCTCGAAAGAGACTACACAGAAAAGTTCCCGGTAGTAATTTGCCATTACTTTTTGCACTAAACTAGTTGCCACCCAAGGCTATAGAACCCAATCTGTTCTGCTATTTAACCAAAAGCTGGAAGCAAAAGAGACGGATTAATACCTTTCTCAAAGATATCTCTGCCTAAGAGTATGTAAAGAATTCAACTGGAATTCGCACTCGGCTTTCTGATTTCTCGTTCTGAGCCGATATCCACTACACCACAAAAGCACATCCTTGAGAAGTCTAATTTACCAAAAAAAAAAAAAAAAAAAAAAAGAACGTTTTCAGAAAAGAGGTTTTATGAATTTCAATCGATAGTAGCGCTATTTGGTCAGTAAATGCCAAATGTTTCATGTATGGAAATCTTACCATTATGACATGAAAAACCGATAAACATTTTAAAAGAAGGTCCTGGGCATGACGGTAAACTGCATCCAGCTGCAAGGCCTCTGATTGGGAGGTTGTGAGGAGCACGGAACCACCTCTTAAATGCTGTCGTTCGCAGGTCCAGCCTGAACCTGAGTGGTAGCACCTGTTAGCGTCGCAGCTATGGGGAAATAGCTAACCCAAAAACTGAAGTCAAAACACTATGAAATTATAAAAATAGGCTTTTTTCTGAAATATATACATAAAAATAGACTTTTATAGAAAAATATACATTTTGGAAGGAAAAATATTATCTTTTGAAGAAATATTAGTTTTTGAAAAAAGAAATTATTCTCAGCAAAACATTTTTGAATACAAAACTGGAAGACATTTTCAGTTTTCCTAAAAATAAAAAGAATAAAAACAAAAACGTTTAAATAAAATGTGACAAAATAAACCCTCTAACTATAAACAAACTAAAAAAAACAACCTCGGAACCCCACTTTCTTGGCATTAATTAACCCACAGAGGTGTTGATATGCCGTTAAACAAAACTCAAACTCAAACTGACTAAACCAACCTTTTCACTATAACCGAACATTAAAAAAATACCTTAAAACGCCACCTTTTTGGCATTAAATAACCCACAGAGGTGTTGATATGCCGTTAAACAAAACTCAAACTCAAACATTTTAAAAGAAACCCTTAATTCTTTGTTTTGGTTGTAAACAGATAATGTTATAAATCAGTTTATATAATCTAAATAATTATAATAATAGGTTCTCATCAGCAGATACACAGGTCAAGGTAATTCTGTTTAATTAAAAAAAGATGAGGTCACTGAAATTAATTAGTAAACATTTTTGTTATCTATCTCATTGACTGCAGTGCAGATCGTAGACTCATTATGTATTGCAGGCTTACACAATGTATAGAATTCAGAATTGTCCTTCTACTAGACTGGTTGCCAACTTCAGCTATATAACCCAGTCTGACCTGCTAGTTACTCCATAGCTGAAGAGATGGATTCGTAACGTTCTCAAGGATATTTGTGTTTGTAACAAACTCAACCAGAATTCGAACTCGGGTCTCCGATTATGTATTCTGAGCCACTATTTCATCTGTATATGTTATATTTTTATATCCTGTTAAAAACATAAGCAGATAATTATTTTACCCTATTTTCTCAAGAATTTAACCTTTATTAAAATGTCACAATATAATCTATTGCATCCTCTTAGTATGTGAACCCAAGCGTTATAAACTTAAACATCCCACTCTCTAATCAATTAACCTTTTTATTCAAACCCGCCTGTGGAATTCTGTTCCACATACTAGCTTCCCCGACAATCTCCAGGAGTTTAAATGTAAGGTCAAAAGGCACCTCCTAACACACTAACTCGGATCCTGTTACGTCGGGTAATAGAATTATGTGAAACAATACAAAAGAACGTAATAGTATAAAAGTAGGTGTATTGACAGGAAAAGAGAAGTATTTACAAGAGGTGAGGATTAGTAGAATACAGAACAAGGTAATTAGTATACAGTATCGTCGTAGAGACGTGATAGATTGACTAGTAGAACACTTCCGGTGCAATACCGGAAATACCCGGCTGACTCGCTCACTCAACTTCCTTACTCGACTTCCTTCCTTCCTCGAGGTATAATCACTACTATTTTATATAGTGATTCGAATAGTCCATTTCCGTGGAAAGGTGGAGAGCGCCCCAACAGATCCATTCCCGCAGACACACTTCCCATCTACATCCTTACCCGGCTATCACCCTCCTTCTGACATTTCCTATATCTAACCACTATTTCTCACCACCTTCCCCTATGTAACCCCCTGCGCAATAGTGGCTGTGGGAATGCCTTGCTTGGGGTGAAACGATTAAAAAAAATTATAGTAGAAGGCACTAGACATCTTCCTTTTCTATGTGCTGTGTCCCTTCAGGACGTAGGCGATCATGACTCTCCACGTCCTCATATCCATTTTAGCTCTCAGTGCCTTTTCTCTTGTTATTTCTTGTTATTTCCCTTAAACCCTGCACTGCCAGCGAAATGCTTAAGCCCATTAAGTATGTTATGCATTATTTCCCTTATCTCTCTTGATTTCTATCCGTCCTGTGAGTATCAGATTCTTCAGGCCCTCTTTCCTCATAACGTGTCCAGGAAATTTCAGCTGTCTCTTTCTGATGTTAAGAATAGCTTTCATTTTGTTCCCATCCTCTCAAAAACCTCGTCGTTGATCGCATGTTGCGTCCATGGTATCCTCAGTATCCTTCTGTAGAACGACATTTTTATTGCCTTCGAGTCTTTCCTTCATCTTTGATGAGATTGTCCAGCACTCACTGTCATATTGAAGGACAGACATCGCATAACAATCAGGTGATCGTTTTTTTGCTTCCAATGAAATGTTCCCCCTCTCCCAATACTTTACTCAGGTTCTCGAATGTGTCCTTGGCCTAGAATGTCCAAGGACTCATCCAGGAAGCTGAGAAAAGAAGTATACATGCCTTCTGTTCTCAATGTCGTACCTTGCGTACTATGTTTGAACATTTTTCAAGTATTTCAATTACAGTCAGTCAGTCAGTTAGGTGCCATACGTGATAAACGCTTTGGGCGATCATGTCTTGAAAGAGACACAACTGATTGGGCAGATGATTATCCCTCAGAAGGTTGCCATTACTTTCTGCGGTAGATTATTTGCCAGCAAAGAATATAGAACCGAATCTGTCCTGTTATTTAACCCATAACTGGAGAGAAGAGACGGATTAGTACCTTTCCCAAGGGTATTTTGCACATAAGTGAATGCAGGGAATTAGACTGGAATTCGAACTCAGCTCCCTGATTTGTCGTTCCTATTCGATAGCCACTGCACCACAACGCACATCCCTGTACCTACTTGATTTTAGCATCCAAGTTTAATAATTATCATTTTGCGCTCGTCTTTTTGCTGATAACCGAGCATTCAGTTTATATTTAATCCTTTCTTTTCGCTTCCCTAAGCTACATTTTGCAGGAGGTCTTATAGTTTCCTTTCCGTGTCTGCTATCAGTACTACATACTATCTCAGCATGTTCTTTAACACCATTCCAGTCGAGATGGAAAGATTTATTCGAAATCAGAAGAAACACTTAAGAAGGCTTAACATGCATTCCTTTACCCGTTCTATTCACAAACGATAAATAAAAATTAAGCGTCGAGAGTCATTATCGCCTGCGTTCTGAAGGGAAATGCCACAAACACAAATTGTAGATAAACTTAACAAAACAACGCACGCCCGTAAACTGATTTGACTTAACCATATTAAACTTATTCGGCTATAATTCTATCATTCACCATTCTTGAACGATTTAAGAAAAACAAATTATAAATCAATCTATTGGAATCATAGAAAAAGGCTTATAAAACAGAGCTTGTGGCATTAGTGTTTGTCCTAAGGGGAAAACACTTGAATTTGGGAAACAAATGTATTTATTTTCTCCTTCTTTATTCCAATTAGTGGAATTTCGCAAATGCGTTAATTCAACAAACGATATTTAATCCTTCTCCTGAGAGACGGCTTTGATCGGCGCTCGTCGATTCAAAACTTTTGCTAGAATGGAACGCATTATAAAAATGTGGGAGTCTAATACGAAGAACATGGCCCAAGGGATTCACGAGTGGCACCGAAAAAAAAAAGAAGGAATTACAGAGAGAGAAAATCAAGGATTCCAAGAAAACAAAAGTTTACAGGAATAATAAAAAAAAAAAGATTTAAAAAAAAGATTAAAAAAAAAAGATTAAAAAAAAAGATGATACAAAACGAAGTAAAAAAAAAAAAATTTACGATGATAAGAAAATGTTTGGCGGAAATGAACAAATCCGGCAAGAAAAGAGAAAAAGTGGAATTTAAGAGAAGAGAAAAATGGAAAGTGAAAAAGGAGAAGTAAATGGAAAAGGAAGTCGAAGGAAACACAAACAAAAACAAAGAAAAAGGAAATATGAAACTGAAATGAAGATTCAAGAGCATTGATAATGACGATTAAACTACAAGGAAAACCTAATGCATGGTCATTAGCAAAAAAAAGCAGCCCAAAATGCCAAGTACAGGTGGAAGATATTAAAAATCAATCAAGTACAAAAATTTAAATACCTGAGAAGTGTTCTAACAGATGGAAAGTGCGACACAGAGATCCAAAGGCGAATTGCATGGAGAAGGACGCATTCCAGAAGCTGAGTAGAGTATTAAGAGACAGGAAAATTACACTAGTAACGAAGAAGAGATCACACTGAGATAAATAAATGGATATGTACAGACAGATAGATATGAAAAGACTGAGATAGCTATGAAACTGAGTTAGGAAGATAGATACATAGATATGAGCAGTCTGAGATAGATAGATAGATAGATAGATAGATAGATAGATAGATAGATAGATAGATAGATAGATAGAAACTGGCTAAGATAGATAGATAGATAGATAGATAGATAGATAGATAGTAACCGATATGCATAGAAATTCTATGAATATTACATTTGAATAAAGGCATCTCAACGTGTTTTTTCTGATTAGCAAACTTGTCTAACTAGAACAATTACGGCTGAGTTTGTACAGCGAGACGATTCTAAGGACCAAAATCTGATGCCAAGATTTGTCATCGGGGGCCACAATTTGAACAACATAAGGTACAGTTGACACAGTGCTGATAGCAGACACGGAAAGGGAACGACAAGACCTCCTACAGAAGGTAGCTGAAGAAAGTGACAAGAAAGGACTTCAAATAAACTGCATGAAAACCGACTGCATGGTCATCAGCAAAAAGAGCAGCCCTAAATGCCAAATACAGGTAGGAGATACTGAAATCAAGCAGGCACAAAAATTTAAATATCTGGGAAGTGTTCTAACAGAAGACGAAAAGTGTGACGCAGGGATCAGAAGGCGAATTGGCATAGCAAAGGACGCTTTCCAGAAGCTGAGTAGAGTATTAAGAGAGTAGAAAATTTCACTAAAAACAAAGAAGAGAGCTCTGGATTCCTACGTGATGTCACTTCTTCAATATCGCAGTGAATGCTGGACAATATTATCGAAGATGAAGGAAAAACTTGAAGCAACTTACATGTGCTTCTACAAAATGATGCTACGAATAACATGCATCGAACATGTGAGCAATGATGAGGTTTGGAAAGGATGGGAACGAAAAGAAAATTAATACTAAGCACCAGGAAGAGAGAACTAAAGTCCCTGGGACATGAAATGAGGAAGGAGGGCTTGGAGAACCTGATACTAACAGGCCAGATAGAGGGAAAATGAGACAGGGAAAAGCAACGGATATATATTTGAAGGGCCTGATCAGGTGAATGACAAAACGAGGGTTGTGTGGTGTAACAGGAGAATGCGTGCTATGAGCCACCAGGGATAGGAAGACGTGGAAGGCCATGATCATCTACGTCCTGAAAAGACAAAACATGTAGAAGAAGAAGAAGAAGAAGAAGAAGATAGAGGAATTACACGAGAAATGGAAAGAAGTGAAAAAAATGGTTCAAACACAAACACATATGTGTGAAAGTGAGTGTTATTTGTCTGTAGGTTATAATAGACAGACATCCATTTGAACACGGGGAGATCGGCGTGTCTACAAAGAAACGGCTCTTTAAAATGCCCAGAAGCATTGTTAAAAGACCTTGATCTCCAACATTATGATTTACTGGACCGTGCATTGAATATAAATCTACCATCCGCCCGTGCATTGAATACTGCTGCCATATCTGGTCGGGTGCCCCTGCTATTCTCCTCGGGCTTCTCGATAAGATTCAGAGGAGGGTCTGTAATGTGATAGATACCGACTTGGCAGACCGCCTGCAGTCTCTCTCCCACCGGCGCGACGTGGCTTCCCTGTGTCTCTTCTATAAATACTTTCACGGTTTCTGCACCAATGAACTTAGATCACTGGTGCCCCCTAAATACGAATTTGAACGAGATACTAGATTAGCAACTAGATCCCACCCTTTTACAGTGAAACCGATAAAATGCAACCGTAACTTCTACTCCAACAGTTTCTTTCCTCGCACTTCCCGACTGTGGAATTCTCTTCCACACGATTGCTTTCCCGACGGTTACAATCTCCAGGAGTTTAAATGTAAGGTCAATAGACACCTCTTAACACACTAACCTGCTCCCATTCTATCAAACACTCTTCCCCATCTGCCCAACCCTCATCCTCGGTATCCTTCCTCCTGACATTCCCTATGTCTAACCACTTCCTTCTCTTTACCTAACCCTATGTAGCCCTATGCGCAATAGTGGCAGTGGAATGCCTTGCTTGGGGTGAGATGATTAAAAAAAAAGTGCTCTCTTGGTTATAGACATAATCCTAGTTATGCCAGATTTCTCTCAAGAATATTAATTTGTCCGCTCAGCTTTTCATGTATAATCAGTCACTCAGTCAATTAAACAGCATATGTTATACATGCTTGGGCGATCATGTCTCCAAAGAGAGATGACTGACTGGGCAGATATTTTCCCGCAATAGGTTGCCATTACTTTCTGCGGTAGACTGGTTGTCCCGCAAGGCTTATAGAATACAATCGATCCTGTGATTCAACCCATAGCTGGAGGGATAAGAAAGTATTAACACTTTCCCCAAGCGTATTTACGCGAAAGTGGGTGCAACGTATTCAGCTGGATTTCGAACTTGGTGATCTGAATTATCTTTCGGAGCTGATATCTACTTCATCACAACGCACAGCCATGCATAATATTTAGCACAAATGCAAGGTTGCACTAATTACGAGCGGATGCAAAAAAGACGCCTATTATAGTCAGACGCGTGGCTCCATTATCTGTCTCAGACTGTCCATAGCTATCTATGTATCTTCCTATCTCAGTTTCATAGCTATCTCAGTTCTTTCATATCTATTTGTCTGTACATATCCATTTATTTATCTCAGTGTGCTCCCTTCTTTGTTTCTAGTGAAATTTTCCTGTCCTTTAATACTGTACTTATCTTCTGGAATGCTCCCTTCTCCACACCTATCCGCATTTGGATCTCTGTATCGCACTTTCCGTCTTCTGTTAAAACACTTCTCACGTATTTAAATTTTTGTACCTGCTTGATTTTAGTATCTCTCACCTGTATTTGGCATTTTGGGCTGCTCTTTTTGCTGATGACCATGCATTCGGTTTGCTTGTAGTTTATTTGTAGTCCTTTCTTGTCACTTGGCGCTATTGAGGACCCTCTTGCACTAATTACGAACGGATGCAAAAAGACCCCTATTCTAGTTAGACGCGGGGCTCCATTAAAGCTGTAAGTAGTGATTCCTGTGGGTTATGGCGGCTGAACAGGCAGGGTAAAACCAAGGAGGTAGATGGGGTTTAAGATAGAATTTCCTAACTGGGATGAAAGCATTGATACCAGCTTTCACCCAAGAGGAGACACCACAGGCGCCATCTTCAACGGGGAGACTAAAGACTTTCTTCGAAGTGACGTCGCACAGAAAATTTTGTAGTGACTCCAAATCAACCCTTTGATAGCAGTAAGAGATTCTCATGGTCGAAGGATTCTTGGGGAAAGGGAAATAGGAGAGATAGTAACAGAAACCACAGCATGATCAGTGTTGCTAACAGGGCAAAATTCCGTGGCATGGCAGGGGTCAGGGATAAAAATGAAGCAGAGATCTAGTAGAGAAGCTTGTTTTTCAAGCATACTGGGGAAACGTGGGATGGAGTCTACCACTTGAGTGAGAGACTGGGTGATCGCAAAATTCACGGTGTGGATGTCAGCAAGTAACAGAAGTTTTCCAGTCAATTGGCATGATGGGCATTAAAGTCACCGAACACAAATATTTTGGCGAACGAATGTACATTACTCGGACTATTGTCTTCATCTTTGTTGCGATTTTGTAAGACGTTTCGGCAGTTGTATGCTCGGGCCCCCTTCAAGGGTGCTAGGAATTTCGAACCAAACCCTTTATTATGATCACTGGGGTCCAATCGAAGCTTTCCCGCAAGGGATAGAGTTCATATACCAACACTGCTGTTATTTTATCAGTAGTTTACTAGCAAAAATGCATTTCAGGTAAGCATAATTTTTGTAATAAAGTGCTGGATATCAAGATAAGGATATAGTGTTAGTAGGATTTATGTGGAGAAACTTGATTGCTGAAAATATAATTTAATATCCTTTATAATGCGTGATAATAATCGTGCATTTATAAAATAACAAAAAAATAGTTTCTGTAACTAGTGAAATCATTATTGAAAAGAATTACGAAACTCGGAGTTGACATCAATACTGAGCGTTATTATGTGGAATTTAATATATTAGATAGATAGATAGATTTGAATAGACAGGTAGATATAAAAAAAAACTGATAGATAGATAGTGAAGGGGCTTTGATATATATATATATATATATATAAAACAAACATCTATAGTATCAGAGATACTGTCCAGCAATAAACAGTCGGTAGAGGAAGGGGAGCGATAGAGAAAAAAATGATAGCTGAGTTTAGTAGAGCGAGACGGAGACACATGTATGGATCGTCCGGAGATTCAATAGAGACCTCCCTAGCCAGAGGGAGCGATTTACTGACATAGACTCCCAAGGTCATGCATTTGAATGCAGAAGTCCTTCCGAAAAAGGGGAAGGTAATCTGGGATCTAGAAATCAGGGGAAGAATTGGGAGTTTCAGGTTAGTTTCGCAGAGAGTTAAGATGTCTGAGGACCTTTCGTGTAAACAAGATTCCACACTGCAAAAGTTGGTATGTATATCACTGATGTTAGTGAATGATATGTTACGGGGTTAAATAATTTTTGTGAGGCTGGTTTAGCATTGTATTTATAGTTGTGAGTACTTATTGTTATTTTTTGGTAAGGAGAGGCCTCGAGTAGTGGTAGAAGATGGTCAACAACTACGACATGTCTAGGAAGAAAACTGGCGCAGAGACCAGCATAATGTGGCCTATCGGAGGAATTTGCAAGGATACCTATCCATGCGCGTCATGGAATTACAAGGACCCCGACATTATGAAACTGTTTAATAGAGCAGCGTTTCAAGGCTCTACGCAAGAGTCAGTGCTCCTAACTATCAGTCGGAAGCAGCAACCAGAAAACCGCCAACCCAGTACCCTCAGAGAACCGTTGCTATCGTCCATAACATCGTAGAAAAGTTGCAAAAGCTCCACTATTGACGCCTAAGTAGAGAATAAAAGAGTGAGTCAGGAACTCCACACTGAACAGGAAACAAAGTATGAGTCTCTACTCTTGATCAATAGAAGGGAGTGGAGTATGAACCGGGCGATAGTAGGGTCTATCTACTTCAATTTAAAAAATACATAATTAAATAAATAAAAAATAAATAAATAAAAAGCAACAAATAAAATAAAGTAAAAATAAAATAAAGGCTATAAGTGAGAATTTTTTTTAATACTAAGATTTGAATTAGTGAGTAGGTCAGGTTAAACACGATTTCGAGAATTGTCAGTGCCTATATGATGATAGTGATCTATCTATCTATCTATCTATCTATCTATCTATCTATCTCAGTTTCATATCTGTATCAGTTTTTATATCTCTCTGTGTGTACATATCTATCTATTTATCTCAGTGTGATTTTTCTTTGTTTCTAGTGAAATCTTGCTGTCTCTTAATACTCTACTTAGCTTCTGAAATGCTTCCTTCTCCATGCTAATTCACCTTTGGATATCTGTGTCGCACTTTCTGTCTTCTGTTAGAACACATTTCTGAGGTATTTAAATTTTTGTACCTGCTTGATTTTATTTTTAGTTCCTTTTTTGTCACTCTCTTCAGCTATCTTCTGAAGGAGGTCTTGTAATTTCTTTTCCGTGTCTGCTATCAGCACTGTGTCATCTGCGTATTCTATGTTGTACAAATTGTTTCCTCCGATGACAAATCCTGGCATAAGATTTTGGTCCTTAGAATTTTCTCGCTGTACAAATTCAGTCGTAATTGTTCTAGCGAGACAAGTTTGCTAACCATTAAAAAAACACGTCGAGGTGTCTTTGTTAACATGTCATTTGCATAGAATTTCTATGCATGTCGGTTACACCATATCTATCTATCTATCTATCTATCTATCTATCTATCTATCTATCTATCTATCTCCGCCCGTTCATTATCTATCTATCTATCTATCTATCTATCTATCTATCTATCTATCTATCTATCTATCTATCTATCTATCTCAGACTGTTCATATCTATCTATCTATCTATCTATCTATCTATCTATCTATCTATCTATTTCAGTCTGTTCATATCTATCTATCTATCTATCTATCTATCTATCTATCTATTTCAGTCTGTTCATATCTATCTATCTATCTATCTATCTATCTATCTATCTATTTCAGTCTGTTCATATCTATCTATCTATCTATCTATCTATTTCGTCTGTTCATATCTATCTATCTATCTATCTATCTATCTATCTATCTATCTATTTCAGTCTGTTCATTATCTTATCTATCTATCTATCTATCTATCTATCTATCTATTTCAGTCTGTTCATATCTATCTATCTATCTATCTATCTATCTATCTATCTAAGCCTCTTCGTATATACCTATCTATGTAGAACGATATTTCTTAAGACTTATGAAAAAAAATCGCTAGAGAAGTTTGGAGAACTGACACTGTTTATCTTACTGTCGTGTCTTGTGCCACACGAGAATTTACCATAATTTCCCAAATATTGACAGACTTAATACTTAATTCAGACTTAATGAAAAAATTAGCGGACAAAAAAAAAAGAATGAGCTGATGAATATTTTTGTTTAAGAATAAGAAGAAAAGCTCGAAATAACATAGAAGAAGAATTAATGTTATGGGAAAACAGAGATAACGAAAAACTTACGACAGAAGAGAGAAAAGCGTAACAGTAAAAATTCGGGCAGATCCAGGGTAACAAAACGAAAAAAAATTGTGATGGTCATGAGCACATGACTCTCTTTCATTTGAATTCATAAAACTTGCCTTCTGCTTTTCTCTCGAGTGAAGAACAAAGGCATACGACGTATTTGAGTGACTTTGCTATCTTTCCGGTTTGTTTCTCAGCGTCAACCTATTAGGAGACTAGTTTTTGCTTAGTTCGGTGGCCAGAAAACTTGAATAAACGCCTTGTTGCTCTTGCGCAAACATCTCCGGACAAAATGGAGTCAGATGAAAGAGAAAACAAAACAAAGAGACAAGAAACGTGGACAAAATGTATCAAGGCACGAAGGTCTTTTATGTTTACTTGTTTGTAGAGGTGGCCAAACGGACGTGCAGAAATGTGGGAAGGGAACAAATGAGTGTACTGAATGATTAAACTGAATTGTGTGTGCGTGTATTTGGTAATATGTTGCGTGTATACGCGCATATGTGTGAGTTAGGGAATAGAAAAACTACGGGTGTTGTTGTAAGTATTTGGATCAAAGAATATTTTCCTAATGTAATGCATAGATATGGAGGGCATATATATTGTACGTTAAACACACGAAAAGCGAATAAAAACAATTTACAGCAAAAATATGTGCTTAAATAATTTTTTAGCATAGTATAAGATTAACGAAAATGAGAAAATCCAAAGTAAATTTCTAAAACCACCGGATACTCTATTTCAAAAAAGATTTTTATACGAAACACAGCAGTCGATTTACTTAATATAACGTCAATCAGCTAAGTGAAAAAATTTATATATATATATATATATATATATATATATATATATATTATTAAATATAAGAGACAATGAATGTCTATTATGTTTAATCATGAGCCGTTCTAAACGTCGTATTTTTGCTTTAATTTCAGTTGAAAATAAAGACAAAAATTCTCCAACATTTGGATAATTATTTATTAGTTTTCTTCTAAGCTTTCGGCTCACATGAGCCATCTTCAGAGATGTAGTTTAAACTGAAATATTATAAAATCCACCATCACCGACGATTTTATTTTGTGTTGACATAAAACTCCGCTTGGCAACGGCAATAGTTACCAAAAATAATAAATGCAGTTCTTAAGTTTGCGATGCGGTTTTATGACGTCACACAGCGTGATAGTGCGAAATGACAACAAAACCATGTAGTCAAATGCAATGTAATATGTTATTTCCTGTTATATTTATATATATATATATAGTTGAATCATAATGATGTTTAATCCCAATATTGCTATTTGTCTATATTTCGGAGATGAGGTAGTATTTACAGTAATCAAATTATTAGGACTATTGTCCTCTTCTTTGTTGTGATTTGTACGAGGTTTCGGCTGTTGTATGCTCCAGCCTTCTTCAGGTGCTAGGAATTTTGAACCAAACCCTTCATTACGATCACTGGGGTCCAATCGAGGCTTCCCGCAAGGAATGGAGTTCATATACCAATATTGCTGTTTTTTATTAGTCATTTACTAGCAAAAAGGCATTTCAGGTAAGCATATTTTTTGTAATAAAGTGATCGATATCAAAATAAGGATATAGTATTAGTAGGATTTATGTAGAGAAACTTGATTGCTGAAAATACTTAATATATATTATAATGCGTGATAATAATTGTGCACTTATAAAATAGCAAAAATAGTTTCTGTAACCAGTGAAATCATTTTTATCGAAATTTCCGATGTCTTATTGAAAGAATTACGAAACTCGGAGTTGACCTCAATAAATATTGAGCGTTATTATGTCTAATTTAATATATTCGATAGATAGATAGATAGATAGATAGATAGATAGATAGATAGATATACATGTATATATACAGGTAGATATAAAGAAACTGATAGATGAATCTCTTCTCTTTTTTCTTTTTTCTTTTTTCTTTTACTCTCATTCACTTCTTTTCCATTCTTTTCCTCTTAACTTTCACTTCTCATTACATTCACTTCCTATATTTTCCCTTTCTTCGCCTTCACTTCTTTTTGCTTCAGTTATTTTTGCTTTCACTTATTCTATCATTCATTTCGTTTTTATTTCTTTCTGTTTTCAATTTGTATCATTTTTACTTATTTTTTATCTCTCTTTTTCTCTTTCACTCTTTTTTCTTTTTCTCTTTTACTTCTTTTTTATTCTCTTTCACTCCTTTTTTCTTTTTCTCTTTTACTTCCTTTTTCTTTTTTTCTCTTTCACTTTTTCTTTTTTCTTTTTTCTTTTATTCTCTTTCACTTTTTTCTACTTTTTCTTTTTTCTTTTTCTCTTTCACGTCTTTTTTCTTTTTCTTTTTCTCTTATTCTCTTTCACTTCTTTTTTATTTTTTATTTTTTTCTCTTTCACTTCTTTTTTTCTTTTTTCTCTTTCACTTTTTTATTTTTTATTTTTTCTCTTTCACATTTTTTCTTTTTTCTTTTTTTTCTTTTACTTTCATTCACTTCTTTTCCATTCTTTTCCTCTTAACTTTCACTTCTCATTACATTCACTTCCTATATTTTCCCTTTCTTCGCCTTCACTTCTTTTTGCTTTAGTTATTTTTGCTTTCACTTATTCTATCTTTCATTTCGTTTTTATTTCTTTCTGTTTTCAATTTGTATCATTTTTGCTTATTTTTTATCTCTCTTTTTCTCTTTCACACTTTTTCTTTTTCTCTTTTACTTCTTTTTTATTCTCTTTCACTCCTTTTTACTTTTTCTCTTTTCTTTTGTCTCTTTCACTTTTTCTTTTTTCTTTTTTCTTTTATTTTCTTTCACATTTTTCTACTTTTTCTTTTTCTCTTTCACGTCTTTTTTTCTTTTTCTTTTATTCTCTTTCACTTCTTTTTTATTTTTTATTTTTCTCTTTCACTTCTTTTTTTTTCTTTTTTTCTCTTTCACTTTTTTATTTTTTATTTTTTTCTCTTTCACATTTTTTCTTTTTTCTTTTTTTCTTTTACTTTCATTCACTTCTTTTCCATTCTTTTCCTCTTAAATTTCACTTCTCATTACATTCACTTCCTATATTTTCCCTTTCTTCGCCTTCACTTCTTTTTGCTTCAAGTTATTTTTGCTTTCACTTATTCTATCATTCATTTCGTTTTTATTTCTTTCTGTTTTCACTTCTTTTCGCTTTAATTTTTTTCTCACTTTTTCTCCTTCAATACCTTTTTTATTTCTCTTCAATTTTACTCATCATTCCTTTCCTTTCTTATATTTTCCCCTTTTCGCTTTCACTTCGTTTTCATTTCTTTCTGTTTTCAGTTTGTATCACTTTCACTTCTTTTTTTTGCTCTCACTTTTTCTCTTTCGCTTCTTTTCTGTTATTTTCCTCTTCTCTTTTACTTCTCATTAAATTCACTTCCTATATTTTCTTTTTTTTTTTTTGCTTTCACTTCGTTTTCATTTTATTTTCATTTATTTTTTGTTTTCACTTCTTGTTGATTTCACTTTTCGCTTTCAAAAAGATAGATATCTCAATTCTCTAAAGGTTTACGTTGTTCATTGAAAATTCACAATCATATTTGCAATTTCAAATTTTTCATTGTTTTCGTTCAGGTGTTAAGTAACACGTACAAAATTCTGGCGCTATCAATTCATTCTTTGATCTGCTGTTTTTGCTCAGACATTATTAACTAATATAAAACATCTGATCGTGTTACGTAATACAATAATATAAGGAATACAAAATATAAGTTCAGTTCCAACAATTATTTCGGTTATTCGGGGTTGCAAATGGCGATTTTAATTCATTCTGTTTTTGATTAAGTGAACAGAAGCAGAAGGAGGTGTAAGGACAAGGACGCATTTTTCAACGGATTTATAACAAGGAAGCTATCCAAAAACAGCTAGAAACCCACGAGGATTTATTACTGGCGAAAACGAGCTTAAGATAAGCACATGACAATTGCGCTCCTAGTAGACACATAAAGTAAACTAGAGTCATTCCTAGACAATGTAGTATAGGAAAGCCAGAAAAAAGGACAATCTTTCAATAGTAAGAAAACAGTATGTACTATGGTTAGCAAGAGCAACATCTGAATATACGAGCTACGAATTAGTGATTTGAAAAACAGGCAAAAGCAGATATGTAAATATTTAGGAAATGTTTATGCTGTCAGTCATTCAAGTGCCAAAGATGATATACGCTTGGGCGATCATGTCTCTAAAGAGACTTACCGGGCAGAGGATTTTCGCGCATTAGGTTGCGGTAGAGTGGTTGCCAACCTAAGCTACAGAACCCAATCAGTCCTGCTATTTAAGCCATAGCTGCATAAAGAAGAGATCGATTAACGCCTTTCCCTGTGGCATTTGCGCATAATGGAATGCAACTAATTAAAATGGAATTTGAAGTCATCTCTCCAGTCTCCCAGTCTGAGCCAATATCCACTGCACTAAAACGCAAACCATGTTTAAGTCAGTCAGTTAAATGCCATACGTGATACACGCTTGGGCGATCATGTCTCGAAAGAGACATGGTTGACTGGGCAGAAGATTATCCCGCAGTAGGATGCCATTACTTTCTGAAGTAGACTGGTTGCCGACCAAGGCTATAGAACCCCAATCTGTCCAGTTATTTAACCCACAACTGAAGGTAAGAGACCGTTTACTACCTTTCCCAAGGGTATTTGTGCGTAAGTGAATACAATGAATTCAACTGGAATTCGAACTCGGCTCCCCGTTCCGAGTCGACATCCACTGCACCACAACGCACATAAGTAGAGGACCAAAAATAGGACACCAGAATCTGAAGTCTCACTGGAATCTAGAAAGTGTCCCAAAAAATTAAGCAAAATGTTCAGAAATATAGGTTTTTGTTGGAAACAGATTAACATCTGCTAAGCTTTTGTAATACCATTCAGTATGGTTGGACAATTCCATCACAGATGAATTGAATGCTTAGGAAACAGATGTATGGTTCTACAGGAGAATCCTGAGAATACTATAGACGGATCATGTGAGCAAAGAGGAAGATTTAAGAAAATAGAAGCAAAAGGTACATAATCAGAAAGAGATCTGAAATTTCTTGGACACTTATTGAAGAAAGAGGTTGTGGAGAATTTGACACCCACAGTACATATTAAATGTAAGAAGTTAAAGAGAAACAGCGAGTCAACTACCTTCAGCCAGTAAAGTGCCATACGTGATACACGCTTGGGCAGAGGATTTTCCTGCAGTAGGTTGCCATTAACTTACGAGCTTGTAATGATTCGTGTAATCATTGTGAAAGGATAAATTGGTCGAATTACTTGATACAAATTGTCTTAATTATATTATCTCTGCCGTGTTAAATCTTTGAGCCTCTTTGATTTGTCAATACATCCTATTCCCTGAAGATCTTTTTTCGGAAAAAAAGACACTTCGAGATGAAAAAAATAAAGGAATAAAATTTGCTAAACTTTGATAACTTTGTCTTAGAACTTTTTTAATTCACCGAATACAACAAATATTAGGTTGTCCCAAAAGTTCGTAAACACTTGCAAAAAATTGAAATTTTACTCGCAAAAACAAAAATTGCTGAGCAATTGATGGCAGATTTCAACTCGTCTGTTGGCTTGTACTTCGGTGAGTTCGTGCGGATCTTGTGAATAAAATCAAGTTGCTTCAAATGTTGGTGAATTGTCGATTTGCCAGCTCCAAGCTCATCAGCCAATTCTCGAGTGCTCGATGAAGGCGCAATGTGCAGTCCGGTTTGCAAGTCTCCATCATCCAACCTTAACGGCCGTCCCGAACGAGGCTTATCTACAAGACACATGTCGCCAGAATCGAAACGCTTGTACCACTTTGAGATCACCGCATATGCAATTGTTCCTTCACCTTCGGCAGCACAAATCTCTTTTGCAGCTTTTCAGGTTGAAAGACCTCGCTTCCAGCAGTAACAAATCAAAACTCGCTACTCAATTTTATCAATTGCCATCTGGAATACAAAGATGAAGATCACTATAACAATATAAACGCAAAATTGTATAAAAATTCAATTTTTCGCAAGTGTTTACGAACTTTTGGGACAACTTAATACTACACGAAAATCCTTGTCTATTGCAAATGCGTCAGCAAATTCTGATACATTCTTGCAAGAGGCGGTAATTAATTCAGTCTGTGAATTTATTTACAAACCTGAAGAAAAAGTGAGATTTGAGGCATACTTTCAAAAGTACAGGAAATTAAAAAAACCTGTGAAAAGTGGTCCGACGCGAAAAAAATAAAGCTTTTACTAGGCAATTTTGGGGCAGCTGAACTCAAAAAAATATGCAAAGTTTATTCTACCTAGGCGCCCTACTGAAAAGATGTTCCGAGAAGCTATTCAAATATTAACGAAAATATTTGGGGAACAAACTTCATTGTTTAATACTGATTGGCAATGTCTAAATCTTACAGAAAAGATTTTCAGAACTACACAACTTTCGCCAGTATGGTGAATAGATATTGTGAAGTGCTTCGATTAAATGAATTAACTCCCGTCATGTTTAAATGTTTAATTTTTTTTCAAGGGTTAACGTCACCGCCTGAAAAACAAATGCGTACCATATTAGCCAAATTGGAACTTGACTGAAAAATTACTTTGCAAAGTTTATTGGAAGAATGTCAAAGTCTTTTAAATTTAAGAGCGGACAATGCAAAAATTGAAGAATGGGATATAGCAAATATTCAGGTGATAAAGAACAAAGCACAAGGTAAGAAAAATAAACCTTATTTTAAAATTAACCAGTATTACGAGTGTGGCAAATTGCATTTATGTAAAGACTGTCCATTTAAACACAAAAAAAGGTTATGCTTGTGGTTTCAAAAGACATAAATGTTCACACTGTAGATGCATAATAAAAAAATCAGAAACTTTGAATAAAAAAATTGAATAAAAAATAAAAACTTTGTACGGTCACTTCTGAACAGGCAACAACTGAGAAAGTGCAATGGAACTAAGTCAATATCTGTTTCAGTATTTTAAAAAAATCATATAGATACTGGGTCTGATTCAACCATCATTAATGCTAAAACTTGGGAAAAAACAAAATGCACAACCTTGTTTAATACGGAAAACATAGCAAAATGTGTTACTAGAGGAAAGTTAAAATTTATAGGCGAAAACTTTATAAATGTTTGCTTCAATGGAAAAGAAAGAAAAGCGTTCGTCATGCGTAATTCATAAAATTTATTGGGAACGGATTAGATGGAAGAAGTCGATCTATTTAACGTCCCATAAATAGTATTACTGGTCTTTCAGGTAGGAAGACTGGCATTACATTTTCTTTTAACCCTGTCTTAACTTTGGAACAAAATCCAAGTCCCTCTGAAATATTTATGAGAATTTCTTTTAGTTCAGTTATTTAGTCTATATGAATTTGACGTAGTATCATCTATTTTATTGCAGAATAATGTCAAAGTCTTTTTAAATTTAAGAGCGGACAATGCAAAAATTGAAGAATGGGATATAGATCAAAGCGATAAAGAACAAAGAACAAGGTAAGAAGACCAGTACCCTATGTGTCGGTAGAAATTATTGACAAAGAACTAGAGCGACTGTAAAAACTGGGTGTAATAGAAAAAAAACGAACAGTGGGCAGTTCCAACAGTATATGTCAAGAAAAAAAATAGAATCGGTGCTGATTAATCGACCGTTCTTTATGATTGTTTAAAAGAAATAAATTATCCACTCCCAACAGTGGAAGAAATTTTTGAAAATTTAAACGGTGGACGAATATTTTCTAATTTAGATATGTCAGAGGCGTATCTGCAAATTCCAGTAAAAAAAAGTGTGCAGAATTATAAACCATTAACACGCACAGAGGGTTATTTAAAATCAATATGACATAACGGTAGCTCCCACCATCTTCCAGCGAATAATGGACACAATGTTAGCGGATTTGGATTTTGCAACAGCCTATTTGGATGACATTATGATAAAAATCAAAATCAAGAAGAACATGCAAAGCATGTACTGGAAGTTATTTTTTTTTTACACCTACTACTGCGAGAGAGTGTAAATATTGTATATACATCTTGGTTGTACCAGACTGTTAATAAAGTAGTTTAGCTACATATCTCTTCATTAAACGATACAACGCTCTTGTCTTCAACCATGTGAGTATCAAATTTTCTAATCCCTCTTCTCTCTATGTGACCTAAAAAGTTCAAATATCTCGCGCAGATAGGTTTCTTTATCGTTTTCTTTTTTCTAAATTATCGTCGTGGATCACATGCTCGTTCTGCGATATATTTTCTTATAATCACATCGCTCCAAGCAAGGCATTTTATTTACACTGTTTTGCAGGGGGTTGCATAGGAGGAAAGTTATGAGAAATAGTGAAGGGTTATACGGGGTGTCAGGAAGTGGGTAAGAGAAGGAGGAGAATACTGATGAGAGTGGAGTGGATGGAGAAAAGAGCATGACAGAGAGGATGCAGGTTAGTGAGATAGGAGATGACTATTGACTTTACATTTAAATTCTTGGAGATTATAGCTGTCGGGAAAGCAAGTAAATGGAAGGGAATTCCATAGGCGGGAAGTGCGAGAAAAGAAGCTACTGGAGTAGATATTGCGTTTACAATTTAATCCTTTCACAGTAAAAGGGTGGGACCTACTTGCTAATCTTGTGGCTCGAGTAAATTTATATATAGGAGGCACCAGCGAGCCAAGTTCATCGTAGCAGAAGCCGTGAAAGTATTTGTAGAAGAGACACAGGGAAGCCACATTGCGCCGATGAGAAGGTGACTGTATCCGAGCTGCCAAGTCGGGATCTGTTACATTACAGATTCCCCGTTGGGTTTTGTCAAGGACCCCTGGGTGAATAGCAGGAGGACCCGACCAGATATGGTAGTAGTATTCAATGCACGGGCGGATGGTAGATTTAAATATTTGCCGAATTGTTTCAAATGTGAAAAACTTTCTAGCCCTACACAGATCACCGACTTTCTTAGCAGCGAATTTAGCTATGGATTCTATATAGTCATTCTATTTCAGGTCTGATGTATTGTCAGTCAGTCAGTTAAGTGCCATACGTGAAACACGCTTGGGCGATCATGTCTCGAAAGAGATATGACTGACTGGGCAGAAGATTAACCCGCAGTAGGTTGCCATTGCTTTCTGCGGTAGACTGGTTGCCGACCAAGGCTATAGAACCCAACCTGTTCTGTTATTTAACCCATAACTGGAAGGAAGAGACGGATTAATACCTTTTCCAAGGGTATTTGCGCGTAAGTGAATGCAATGAATTCAACTGGAATTCGAACTCTGCTCCCCGATTTCTCGTTCCGTGCCGATATACATTGGACCACAACGCACATCGTCAGTATCCTTTATTAAAAACCATATCCGATGTGCTTCAAGTCTGTTCTTCAACATTGACGAGTCAGTCTAGCATTCACTGTTATGTAGCTGGACTTATATCACGTAAGAGTTCAATGCTATTTTCATTTCTATTATTCTTGCATGTCTATAAAAAAAGATACGACGATTTACATATTATCACACGTTGCTCTTTAGCGTTACAGTGCTATTGGATTTAGCTTTCAAAAAAATAAAAATATAATTATTGAGACAAACAAGACTCTTTTAAAAAGTATTTTCTCTTAAAATTCAATTACTTTCCTTTGATTTTCTTTTCTTTCTCATACCTCTGAGTTTGACGCAAGTGAATTAGAAATTTGAACTACACAGCATGAATTTCTGCTCGTTTATACATAAACAATAATTTGCAAAACGTTATTTGTTTTTAAAAATATCAACAAATTTAATAGCCATAAAATTAAAATGTCTGTTGCGCTTAGTAAGACATGCTTTCAAGAACAAGTATATATATATATATATATATATATATATATATATATATATATGAACTTATTTAAAAATGGAACTTTGTCTGTGTGTGTCCGTTACCTATAGACTCCGAAAAGGCTGAACCGATTTTCTTGAAAATATACACAGTTGTACTATAAGCGTCTGCGAGTGTTCTTTGCCCCGATAAATATCGATAATCGAAAAATCGGGTTATAGAAAGAGTAGTCCGATTATAGTCAAATTTGAGACACTCTTAAACAAAAACGCAAGAAACGATATTTAGAAGTTTCAAGGTTGTAGTTCTTACAATAGCGCAGAAAATTTGATATCGATATCAGGAAATAAAAATGTGACTTACATCCATTCATTTTTCTTTCAGTCTACGGTTTCGCTTTAACTGGAAACAACTACTGCTTTTTAGTCTTTCGTGCCAACCCCAAAGTGTCTGAGCTCCAGGAAGATGGATTGGTTTTAAAGCTTTCATTACACCCGAGTAAAGCCGGGCTATACTACTAGTATATATATATATATATATATATATATATATATATATATATATATATATATATATTACAAAAAAGTGAAATAACACGTAGATTAAAAATTATCAGTTCAAGCATTTATTTTGATAGAGTTCTCAATACAGAGTAGAGCTTAATATTGTCATTTTGTTATTACAATGATCTGTAAAAGCCTAATATCAGTACACAAAACTTGTCAAGTTTCAGAACAAAACTGTTCCTCTTTATGTGATATATTAAAATAAATAGTGAAAATGACTTATTTTTAAATATAAGATGAATTCATGTTTATTTAGAAAATTAGGTAGTAGTAGTTGGAGAAAACAGTTCAGGTGTGACAATATTATTAAATAAAAATGAAGAATTATGTAACGATGGAGATTTAATATTTCGGTTGTGAAAGGGATAGGATAGGTCAGAATTAGGAATTAAATAATTGTGGCATACTTCGTTATATTTTATTAAGAACAGCAATTAAGTATTCTGTGGGTCATTTATTTTAGTAAAATAATTTTCATTTTTTTAATTATACTAGAGTGTAATTTATAAATGTGACATGGAAGTTGTTTACACGCATATATATATATATATATATATATATATATCTGTTTATATATATGTATTTATATATGTATATATCTGTATATACATATATATATATATATCTGTTTATATATATATGTATTTATATATGTATATATCTGTATATACATATATATATATATATATGTATTTATATATGTATATATCTATATATATATGTATATATATATATGTATATATATGTACATGTATATATATATATATATATATATATATATATATATATATATATATAATTTATTGACTTAAAAACGGTAAAGTCACTTACTATAAATCGCCTGAAGACACCATATGGTAAAAATCTGAGCTGCGTAATAACACGTTTACAAGTTTATATATATATATATATATATATATATATATATATCTGTTTCAGATATGATGAGCCAGTTTTCTTTTGCAGATTGTAAGTTTGGAAGGCTTCAATACAGAGTCCAAGATTCTGCACGATAGTCAAGGTACGTCAGTAACATCTTCTTCTTCTATGTGCTCTGTCCCTTTCAGGACGTAAGCGATCATAGCTTTCCACGTCTCCTTATCACTGGTGGCCTTTAGTACGCCTTCTCCTGTTATACCATGCAGCTCTCGTTCCATCACCCACCTGTTTAAGTCCTTCAAATATATTATCCGTTGATTTCCCCTGTCTCTTTTTTCTTCTATTTTGCCTGTTAGTTCTCAGTTTCCCTCCTTCTTCATTGCATGTCACAGAAACTTCAGCTGTCTCTTCTTGATGCTCAGTATTAATTTCCTTTTCGTTTCTATCCTTTCCAAAGCCCCATCATTACTCACATGCTCAATCCATGATATTCGCAGCATCCTTCTGTAGAACGAAATTTCAGTTGCTTCAAGTTTTTTCTTCATCTTTGATGATATTGTCCAGTATTCACTGCCATATTGAAGAACTGAGATCACATAGCAATCAAGTACTCTAATTCTTTGTGTTTCTCGCGAAATTGTCCTGTTTCTTTATACTTTACTCAACTTTTGGAATGCTTCATTTGCTACGCAATTTCGCCTTCGGATCTCTCTGTCTCACTTTCCCTCTTCTGTTATAAAACTTCCCAGGTATTTAGATTTTTGTACCTGCTTGATTCTAATATCCCCGACCTGTATTTGGCATATTGGGCTGCCCTTTCTACTGATGACCATGCATTCTGTTTTCTTGCAGTTCGGTGACTTGTAAACATCACGAAACATCACGAGTATTCGAAAAATTTACCAAAGGCAGAACAAGCTATTTCCATCCTATTCACAATTTTTTTTGTTGATTTTATCATCTCTGAATACTCTTGAGCCAAGATTAGTGAAGGAAGAAACGGTTTTCATTAGTTTTCTCTCGACATAAACAGAGGAAACAACAGCTGGGAAAAGGTTACAAAGAAGCTGATTGGTTAGTTCCATGTTTTATGATGATGGTTAGACCAAAGCCTTTGATGTACGTGAGAATTCTCTAACGAGCCATTGCATATCCTCAAGAATGTGGGATACAAGAGGTCAAACGCCTGCAAAGAGTATGCCAAGGAAGGTTCCTTTAATCGTATTAGTTCTTCGCTTGAAGCAACCCACCACTTGTCCTACACTCAAATATAACACCTTGTTTAATATTCTCAAATAAAGTTTCGTCCAAATAGAAAAATACGACGCACATAACACAAATATAATAACATCATTCACATGCAACAAAGGCCAAAAATAATGGAAGCATTATTTAAAAAAAGAGAAAAATCCAACATTAATAATATGAAATACGAACACGGTCACAATGTGCTTACCGTGTTTGGAATATAATATACACACAATACTCTATGCCGATATATAAGCACTATATATATTCAGTCAAACTTAAAGTAAATTCTATCCTCTATAATATATATCGCTAAAAGTATAGCCGAAAGCTGTCGGTGAAACAAAACATTTGGACAATGTTTATATCATTTATGTTCTGAAAATAAAATCATAGGATGACATGAACAATTACATAAAAACCTAACCATAATAGTTTGTTTGACATTTTTAACTAAACCTGCGTAAATAGAGAGATTTTTGTTCAAAATACACAATATATATTGGGCACGTATAATGATAATATATGCGCTAAAAAGTCTGCCTGCTTCCACCGAACGCCCATAGCCCAGAGGTAGAATCGGCGACTGATGCCAATTCGGTCGGGTTTCAATCCTGGGTTAAAAAGCAATAGGAGTCTAAAAAAAAAAAAAAATTAAAAATCTTATATTGAAATCCATTCCTTCTCACCTAAATACACCTCTTCAAACAGCCCAAAATCTTAACTTTAAAAAGTAATTTAACTCATTTAGTTGTCTATCTTTATAAAATATGAACTCCGATTCCTCCCCTTCCTAAATATACCATTTCAACACCCTGTAACCCCGCGACTACCAGCTCTGTCCTTTTCCACTTTGTGACCGTTGTTAAACAAAAAACCCCTCCACACTCTGCCCCAGGGCCTTCGCCATTTGGAAAAACAATGTCGCTGACGTGATGTAGAGTCTCTATTAGAGATCCTTTGTCAAAATGTACGTCCGACACCTTTGAATTTTGAAAGTTTTCTCTAATATATATATATATATATATATATATAAGAGAGAGAGAGAGAGAGAGAGAGAGAGAGAGAGAGAGAGTGAGAGTGAGTGATCCAAACTAAACTGGACTTTTTTAACAATCTGATAAAATCAAGAGTGTTGGAAGAAAAATATTTTATTCGAAGTGAAACTTTAAAACATGCCATTTAAGAAATAATGATGGAATTTTCATTTTTTAAAAATTACATCCTGTAGATGGCGTTCTCCTGTACGAATGCATTCTTGAAATCTGCTGTTGAGACAGTGACAAGGATTGAGTTCCCCTGTTCATTTTCCAAAAAATAAGGTCCGATGATCCCATGTAATGAAACAGCACACTATACTGTCACCTTACTAGCGTGTAAAGGGCGTTCATGAACTTCATTAGGATATTTGTCTGCCCAGTATTCGGAGTTCTGCATATTCACGTAATCTGTAAAATGAAAATGGGCTTCATCTGACATCCATAACTTGCTTAGAAATTCATTTTGATCCTTCCTTACTGAAATGACAGAGTGTTAACTTCGTGAGGCCACTGTTTTGCATTGCTGTCACTTGCTCATGTCTGGCAATACACACTTAAAAATACCCATTTTTTGGTCACCCTATATATATATATATATATATATATATATATATATATATATATATATATAGGGTGACGCCAATTCGGTCGGGTTTCAGCCCTGCGTTAAAAAGCAATCGGAGTCTAACTGTACTGTACTGATGAGCTGTGATACAGCGAAACAGATCTGTCTGCGGATGACTATTTACCCTCTCACACCCTGATTGAGCACTCTGGAAGAATGGTAGACTTTGAAAAACAGTAGCTACTCTAGCATCTACGCATCGTTCATTCAGCAATTAATTAGAACACTCTTATCTATTTGGCCTGTATAATGATAATATACACGCTAAAAAGGCTGCCTCCTTCTACCGAGCGCCCATAGCTCAGAGTTAGAATCGACGACTGACGGCAATTCGGTCTGGTTTCAATCCTGGGTTAAAAAGCAATCGTAGTCTAACCGTACCGATGAGCTGTGATACAGCGAAACAGATCTGTCTGCGGATGACTATAATTCTCTCCATCTATCTCTCTCTCTCTCTATATATATATATATATACATATATATATATATACATATATATATATACAGAAAGAACGGAGGAAACAGATAATTAGTATATTTATAAGTTTGTCAATTAGCTGATTAATGTTACTTCAGCATCGTGACCTCAGTGTTAGTAGTCGGGATGCTAAAGTAATAATTTACTGTTAAGTGACAAAAATTTATTTATATTCATTCTATTAATGATAAATATTTGATATTGAGGCATTTATTACAAAGACTTCTGGCCTTAAATGCCTTTTCTCTCAGTATTTCACTGTCAGCAGTCTCGGCTTCATATTGTTAGATATCGCTGTAAAGAAAATGTGAACTGTGCAGCGAGGTTCGAAATCAAGTGTAGCCATTTTCAGAAAAAATCAACTTTTGTTCCAGCAAAAGCTTAGACTGCTACACCGTTTCTTTGAGATAAAGCGCCAAATGATATTACCTCGATGAAAACTTAATATATTTAAATACCACATAATAAAGCATTTCTTCACGATATTATTTATTCTATCTGAATGTGTCACCTCGAAATTCTTTTGTTCTTTCTTTGTTTTTATATCTTCAGATAATCCACCGTTACTTCTTTCCGACTAATATACTCACATTTTCTTTAATATATCTTCAAACTGTCTTTCTTTCGGGTAAGTGGTAGATTTATATAAGTGCAAGATCGATTCAGACGAGAAAAACTTCCTGGCCCTGCACAGTGAACCGACCTTGTTGGCGGCAGATATAGCTATAGATTCATTGTAGTCATTCCACTTAAGGATGACTGACAGAGTTAGGCCAAGGAGGCGCAGTGCTTTGCTTTCAAGGAGATTAGCTTGATCCACGATGAATGGATGTAGGAGCGGTTGTTTATGGTGGTTAAAAGACAGCAACTTCGCTTTGGAAGCATTAAAATTCACGAGCCATTTATAACCCAAGTTCACTACAGATTGGAGGTCCTTTTCAAGATCAGCAGCGAGGTTTGCTTTGTCAGCCTTGGAAGACTTATTGAGGCAGGTGTAAATGATTGTGTCGTCAGCGTAGATGCCTACATGAGATCAGTTGCTTTTGTCTTTCTTTATACATTTTTGCATTTCCATTCTTTCTTTCTTACTCAATATAACATTAAACCTTCATTGTGTCTTTCTTAATATATCCCCCACTTTCTTATTTTTTTCAGATTCTCACTTTCTAGCTTAACACGTTCATTTTTTCCTTGTTAATATATTTTCACATATTATTTCATTCTTTCTGAATAAATAACCAGTTTAATTTATCGAAACTTATTTATAAATGGAACTTTGTCTGTGTGTGTGTGTCTGTGTGTGTGTCTGTATCTTTTACCTATAGACTCCGAAACGGCTGAACCGATTTTCTTGAAAATTTACACAGTTGTACTTTAAGCGTCTGCGAATATTCTTAGCTAGGTTTTGTGTCGAGTTACCCCTAATAAATATCGAAAATCGATAATAAAAAAAATCGGGTTATAGAAGGAGTGGTCCGATTTAAATAAAATTTGATAAACTCATAGCCAAAGACATAAGAAACGACATTCAAAAGTTTCAAGGTTGCAGTTCTTACAATAGTGCAGAAAATCGATAATATATATATATATAAGGCAAGATGTTTGTGTGTGTGTCTGTTTATCTACCTGTATGTCTGTATTTTTTTCAGCCCTTTTATTATAGTTTTTGCTTCCGGTTTGGCTCAAAGTAGATATAACTGTAGTTCTTAGTTTAAGCCATGATACCATTTACTCAGAGGACTTATTTAGCCATCAAAATTCAGTTTATGACGAAAAAACTTATTTGATATCGATACTAGGAAATCAACTTTTGACTTACATCCATTCATTTTTCTTTCTGTCTACGGTTTTGCTTTAACTGGAAACAACTATTGCTTTTTAGTCTTTCGTGCCAAAGTCCAAAGAGTCTGAGCGCCAGGACCATGGATTAGTTTTAAAGCTTTCATTACACCCGAGCAACGGCAGGGTTTCATGACATATTTTCAGGCATTTATAATTTCTCAATATATCTTCATTGTTTCTTTCGTTTATATTGTCTTCGCGCATTGTGTCTTGTTTCATTCATCTATATATATAAAAAACATTCTGTGAGTCTGTGTGTGACTGTTCCCTATGCACGCCTACATTTTTGAAGCTACGCCATTCAAACCTTCTAGGGACACATATCAACAGGGATGCCAGGTCGACACATACTTTTTGAGTTTAAGTTCAGCAATTTTCCCTTTCTCACTTTTTGGCCAATGGAGCCGAGTGTTTACATTTGCTCCCTAAAACATTTAATATCTAAGATGGTTACTAAATTTCGTCACAGAAATCAAATCACACGTGTCAAACACGACTAAAATGTTCTTTTTTAAGAAGATGTGTTATTTCAAACAAAAACACCATATGCAAAAATAAAAGTGCCAATTATTTAAGTCTTTTTTTTTTCAGATTTAATATTTCATACTTCAGATAATAAAAGTAAAAAAAATAATCCTTTTTTTCGCTAAATATTTCATGCCGGAGATCAACTGTCTGTAATTTGTGTGGCATTAATGTAACTTTTTCCTCTAAAATTAGATATCTCGATTTTTAAATATTCTTCGAAAATTTTAGAACTGTGAGCGTTATAGTTTTTCTATTTCTAATTTCAGTAAATCAAAATAAATAATTTTTATTTTTATGCTAAATTCATTTTGTCAGCAAAAAATGTAAATATTTTTCCACGTAATTTTGAAACAAAAACAAACGCAATGTTGTTTACAATGTCACGCAAAACATTAAATCACGTTTACGCAAAACAAAAGAAAATAGATATTTTTAATGGAATTTTTTAACAATTTTTAAACAACAATTTTTTCTTTTATATAATTATTTTTTTTATATAGCCGAGTCCTACTGCTAAAATGTTGTGAGTTGCCCGAGCAACGTCGGGCTATGATGCTAGTAGTATATATTCACACTTTCATTTTTTCTTTCTTTTTTAATGCATTTTCACATGTAATCACATTTTCTTAATATATATATATATATATATATATATATATATATATATCCTTCTTTATTTACATCTTCATTCTTTCTTAATGTCTTCACACATACTTTTTTCCTTAAAAGTCTTCACACTTTTATTCTTTCTATATTTCTTGATATATCACTACACTTCCAGTCTTACTTTTTAAAATATATAATCACTTTCACATTTCTTTAATATATATGTTATTTTATAACATATCTTTCATATTTTCTTTCTTTCAGACTTTCCTGTCTTCATTCTTAATATATTTTCACACAATATTACAATCTTTATTCTTTCATAATATAGTTTTATTATTTCTTTCATACATTCATTCATTTTAAATTATATTCTTTCTTAATATATCTTTGAACTTCTTTTTCTCTCTTTTTTTTCTTTCTTGATATATCTTTGAACCTCCTTTCATCTCCTTTCTTTCTTTCTTTCTTTCTTTCTTTCTTAATATATCTTTGAACTTCTTTTCCTCTCCTTCTTTCTTTCTTTCTTTCTTTCTTTCTTAATATATCTTTGAACTTCCTTTATCCTGCTTCTTTCTTTCCTTTCTAATATATCTGTGAACTTCCTTTCTTCTCTTTCTTTCTTCTCTTTCTTTCTTTCTTTCTTTCTTTCTCTCTTAATATATCTTTGAACTTGCTTTCCCCTCCTTCTTTCTTTCTCTCTTTCTTTCTTTCGTTCTTTCTTTTCTATTATATTTTTGAACTTTCTTTCCTCTATTAATTTCTTTCTTTCTTCTTTCTTTCTTTTTTAATATATCTTTGAACTTTCTTTCCTCTCCTTCTTTCTTTCTTTCTTAATATATTTTTGAACTTTCGTCTTTCGTTCTTTCTTTCTTTCTTTCTTAATATATCTTTGAACTTCGTTTCCTCTTTTTCTTTCTTCTTTCTTTCTTTCTTTCTTTCTTTCTTAATATATCTTTGAACTTTCTTTCCTCTTCTTCTTTCTTTCTTTCTTTCTGAATATATCTTTGAACTTCGTTTCCTCTTCTTTTTTCTTTCTTTCTTTCTTTCTTTCTTTCTTTCTTAATATATCTTTGAACTTTCTTTCCTCTTCTTTCTTTCTTTCTTTCTTTCTTAATATATCTTTGAACTTTCTTTCCTCTTCTTTCTTTCTTTTTTCTTTCTTTCTTTCTTTCTTTCTTAATATATCTTAGAACGTTCTTTCCTCTTCTTCTTTCTTTCTGAATATATCTTTGAACTTCGTTTCCTCTACTTCTTTCTTTCTTTCTTTCTTAATATATCTTTGAACTTTCTTTCCTCTTCTTCTTTCTTTCTTTCTTTCTGAATATATCTTTACACTACTTTTCTTATTTCGTTGATATTTTTCAAACGTTCTTTCTTTTTTTTTTACTCTTATTTATTTTCACTTTCATTTGTTACTTTTCTATTTTTTTCTTTAAAATTTGTATTCTTCTCCTCTTTTATTTTCTTTTCTCTTTTGTTTAAGTCAAAGACATTCTTCCTCCTCTTTTAATTCATTTCCTTTTTCGTTTTTACCATTTTTTTCCGTTTGTTTCCGTTTTATAAGATAAAGATTAAGTTATTTGCCAATACATTACCCTATTGTACTTTTTATAATTTGTATATTTTTTATTTTACATTTTTATAAAGTATATCAGTTAAATGCCATACGTGAAATACGCTTGGGCGATCATGTCTCGAAAGAGACATGACTGACTGAACAGAAGATTATCCTGCAGTAGGTTGCCATTGCTTTCTGCGGTAGACTGGTTGCCAGCCAAGGCTATAGAACCCAATCTGTCCTGTTATTTGACCCATAACTGGAAGGAATAGATGGATTAATACCTTTCCCAAGGGTATTTGCGCGTAAGTGAATGCAATGAATTCAACTGGAATTCGACCTCGGCTCCCCAACTTCTCGTTCAGAGCCGATATCCACTGCACCACAACGCACATCCTAAAAATATATATCTTGTGAGAATATCGTTCTCAATATTTGTTTACATTTTCTCTTATTTTTAATTTCTTTTAAATATTATTTCATTCAAAATATATGTGCAAGAAATAAGCTTCTACTCCTCTTCTGTTGAACAGAAGTAGAGACTCAACACTTGTTTCCTATTTAAGAAAGAGTTCCGGTTTCTTATGTCTTAATAGTGGTACTGTCACAAGCTTTTTATGATGTGTGTAGATGATGGCAATGTCTGAGAGTACGGGGTTGGAAGCTTTCTGGTTGCTGCTTCTGACTGGCGTTTAGAAGACCGAACATTTCGCAGCGTCTTGAGAGGCTGCTCTAATTAACAGCTGAATAATATCTAGGTTTCTTGCAGTGCCAGGTCGCGCATAGACGGGTGTCTCTGCAAGTGCCACCAGTGGGAAACCCTGAGGCCGCATTATGCTGCAATTTGAGCCAGTTCTCTTCCGACTCATGTTGCGTTTGACGACCGACTGATACTTCTACTCTAGGCTACTCATTACCAAAATATTTAAATCGCCCGGTTCACACTCCACCCACGTCTATTGAACAGGTGAAGAGGCTCATCCCTTCTTTCCTGTTTAGGATGCGGTTTCCGGTTTTCTATTTTCCAATCTTTTCACTCTTTTCTTTTTTTTCCAATTGGAGTAGATAGACTAAACTATCGCCCGGTTCACACTCCACCCACGTCTATTGAACAGGTGAAGAGGCTCATCCCTTGTTCCCTGTTTAGGATGTTGTTTCCGGCTTTCTCCTTTCCAATCTTTTTACTCTTACGTAGCCCACTGCGCATCAGTGGCGTTATCACCTTGCTCGGGGTGATATGATTAAAAAAAAAATAACGAAAAGACACCATCAAATATATAAAACTAAATCAGCCAAACCAAAAACACCTAAAGCCCTCAATATATATATATATATATATATATATATATCATTCGTGGTATCCGTACTAACTTTTGCTACGAAAGGTCCTCTGACATTCTAGTTTTCTGCAAAACTTGTATTTTTTGGATACATGTATACTGTGCAGAGAGCCATAGGCTAACCCATTTTATAGTTCACCAATAGAAGGCTTAACCAAACAATAAGCTCAAAATATTCAATGCAACGTGTATAAAAGGCGGCCATATATATTTCTGAATGTTGCCAATCTAATCCGGTTCAGGAGGGTGTCTGATTCGGGAGTTTTAATCTTTGACGTTGTCTCATTGAACAGATTACGTGCTGCGCTGTGCCCTATATCCATGAACTATTAAAAGGCAGCCATATTTTTCCGAGTATTGCTGATCTAATCCGGTTCAGTAGAGTGTCTGATTCGGGAGTGTTAATCTTTGACGTTGTTTCATTGAACATATTACGTGCTGCGCTATGTTTTGCTCTATATCCATGAACTATAACGGACATGGTCAACAAAACTAGCCTAAACCATACAATTCCCTCCTATGACTTCTCGCTTCCTGGATACCTTCCTCTCTTTAGGAAGGACTCTAATGTCCACATGCATGGCCTGGCTCGTAAGATCTCTTTTGAAACGTTTGTCCACCTCTACATGTATCTCCATCTCCATCTACTAAACTCAGTAAGCTATCTCTTCTTTGCATACCGCTCTTTTTTTTCTCTTTCCCTGCATATAAGATAGTAGTTCAGATAACAAATCCATTTCTCTTCACCTATTTGCTAATATGTTTGTGTTTGGTGACATCAATGCCCATCATGTCAAGTGGCTGGAAAACACTGTCACTGATCTTGCGGGAGTCCAATCGTTAACCTTCCCAATCACCTAGTCTCTCATCCAAGTGGTGGATTTTACCACGTGTTTCTTCTGTAAGCAAAATGAATACGCTTCTCTTCTAGATCTCTTCCTTACTTCTGTCCCTGACTTTTGCCAAGTCATGCAGCTATACCTTCGTAACAACTCTGACCATTCTGTGGTGTCTGTAAATGTTTCCCACTCTCTTTCTGCTCCTACTCCATCCGGGAACCTCCAATCAGTATAATATCTTAGTGCTATAACGAGCAGACTAGGGCTCGTTCTGTGATTTTTTGCGATGTTCCTTGAAAGAAAGTTTTTAGTCTTCCGGTGCCTTTGATGTTTTTTTTATTTTTTGGTGAAAGTTGTCATTGATTCTTTCATCTTAATTAGGAAAGTCCGATTTAGATCTCGTTGCTCTTTTTGCTTCTCTCCTGCTTGCCCGTCTGCCATCGCCCACAGGAATAACTTCTTTTGACGATACCGGAGTGATATTTATGATGACAATAGACATGTTTTTGTCTCGTGATGAATGTAAGCCTGTCCTAAATGACGTTAAGATGTTGTTTGCTGATAGAACAAAGCAGCATATGGCATCTCGCAAGTTTGGTTTCAAAGATTACTGGTGATTCTGAAAGGTTGTGATGAACAACAAACAATTCGAAGTCTTCTCATCCACAGCAGATAAAGTGAACTTCTTTGTTCACAAATTCTCGTCCAACTCTATAATTGACACGTCTGGAGAACCCACACCAAATTTCTCACCTAAAACTGAGTATATATATATATATATATATATATATATATATATATATATATATATATATCCCTTGGATATATATATATATATATATATATATATATATATATATATATATATATATCCAAGGGAAAAAATCAGGAAGGTAAATTCCAAAAAAACGATCCTAATTAATATTAAAAATTTTATTTTAATACTAAAAAATGATACAGGAAGAGAGCTCCATGTAATAAAATATTACAGAGCAAATATATTTTAAAAAAGGATTAATTCAAAGATGTTGAATGGCCATTTCGATATGAAGATCCCCACGGGGGACAACACATCACCTCAGCAACAGAAAAATCCTTTCAGAAACTGGAGAAAAATTAGTCTACTTTTCCTTTTTATTAAAAGGAAAAGTAAACTAATTTTTCTCCAGTTTCTGAAAGGATTCAACATCTTTGAATTAATCCTTTTTTAATATATATATAACGCCACCTTTGGCCTCTAACATAACTTTTAAGCTTGAGTCCCATAAGTCAAGCGAAGGTGATGGAATTCTAGTTATCGCCCTAAAAAAATGTAGCCTTGAGCTGGCTCCAGTCCTCGCAAAACTCTATAATTATTGCCTCACTGCTTTCTGATTTCCTGCTTGTTGGAAGTTTTTCTGTATTCTTCCAGTTTTCAAAAACTCTGGGGAACCCTATGATCCCTCTCATTATTGCTCTATAAGCCTCTCATCTCTTTTTGGCAAGATATTCGAGGCTATTATCAATGCTGAATTAGTTAGGCATCTCATATTTTACAAACCTTTTCTCTGAGTATGGCTTCCGCTTCGACAAGTCCCCCGCTGATATGCTAACGACTATTACCGTATATAAAACCAGGCTCTTAATTTTGATCATGATATCTCGAAAGCATTTGACAGAGTTGTGAAAGCATTTGACAGAGTCATGGCTTTCTGTGCTAGCTTCAAAGTTATGGTATTTCTGGACGATTGTTTGATTCAATACAATCGTTCCTATCAAATCGTGAAATTCTTTTTTTCTTAATCAAGCTTCACACTTTCTTTTTTTTTCCCCTTCTTTCTCGATATATTGAAAAAGGAGGAAAGAAAGAAAGAATATATCTATACAATCTTATCTTCACGCTTTCATTAATTATTTATTTCTTAATATGTCTTGAAGATATCTTTGTTTTATATCTTCACCGTTTCATTCTTACTTAATATATTTCATGCTTTTTCTTCTTTAATATATCTTCATGCATTTTCTTTTTCTCTTTTTTAATGTATACACACGCTTTCTTTCTTTCTCACTATATCTCCATGCTTTTTTTCTTTCAATATATCTTTACACATACAGTTTTACTTTCTTTATTAATATATCTTTATACTTTCTTTCTTTTTTCTGTCTCTCTTTTTTCATAACTTCACACATTCTTTCTTTCTTTCACTTTTAATGTATCGTCACCCTTTATTTCTTTTTACTATGTCTTTACACTTTTTTCTTTCTTTCTTTCTTTCTTTCTTTCTTTCTTTCTTTATCACAACTCTTTCTGTTCTTCTTAACATATCTTCACACTTTCACTGTTTCTTTTTTTCTTTTTTCTTTCTTTCTTTCTTAATATATATTGACTTCTTGCCTAAAAATCTTCAAAATGTTATTCTTTCTTTGTCATTAAATTTTTAAACTTTGTCTCTTTCTTAATATGTCTTCACACTTACATTCTTTCTTTCTAAATTAATATAACTTGTCGCTTCCTTTCTTAATATATTTTCACACTTTCGTTCTTTCTTCTCTTCTTAATATATCTTAAAACGCTAACTTTTTCTTTCCTTTCGAATATATATTAACGTTTTTAATTATTTTTTTAATAGAATTTTGTGGATTCTTTCTTTTTTTATTTCTGATATATATTTTTAGACATTATTTCGTTGACTTTTTTTAATGTGTCTTCACGCTTTCATCCGTTATTAATATATTTTCAGCCTTTCTTTTTATTTCTTTATATTTTATTTTCTTTGGTTATTTCTTTTCTTCTTTATGTTCATCACTCTCTCTTATTTTCTTTCTTTCTTTCTATTAGGCCTTACCTCTTTCTCTTATATTTTTTCTTTTTTATTCTTTTCAAGTTATACATTCATTTTTCTATTACACCTCCATTCTTTCTTTCTTTCTTTCTTTCTTTCTTTTCTAAAAAAAAAAGAAATATTTTAATTCAAACCACCAACTGACTTATATGTTCTATTCCTAAAAGGAGGGACAGCGTAGCGCTACCATTTCTAATGGAAAAGAAACTAGTCAGCCACTACGCTATACTGCATTGAATACCACCATGAATAACAATTATGACAAGAAGGGAAGAGGTAACAACAGAAGCATAAAATCCACAAACTGAATAAAATGATGATGATGATGATGATGATGATGATGATAAAGAATGTGGAATTTGACACTCACAGAACATATGGAAAGCAAAACCAAAACGAAGATCCTAACAATTGCCCATTGGAAAATTGGTGTCTAACAATTTCTATTGTTTACCAATGTAATATAATATCAAATGAAAACACAACCCTAAAAAGAAGTTTACATTGGTTCAACTAAGAACACTTTTAAACAGTGTTGGTATAAGCGCTTAACCTTCTTTTAAAAACAACATGTACCGAAACCAAATATCCCTTTCTGTGTATTTTTAGAAGTTAAAGGATACAAACAAAACCCCCAAAGTAAAATGGATAAATTCTGGAAAAAAAAAGAATCTGTAAGTCATTCTATAAAATTTGCCCACGGTGCCTGAATGAAAAGTGCAGATTTTAAGGTTCCTGAAAAATAGGTAACTATTGAATCATAGAGATGATTTGACCGTTTTATGCAAACATCGAAAATATTTTTCTTTAAAATTGTATTAAATACAGTGTTTCATTTATAACTTATGCTCTAACATAATTTGTAAATTAAAAATTATTTTACTAAAAAAATACCCACATTTAATTTTTTTAACTACAATATACCTTAATATACCATACATATTTATGATTCTAATTCTATGAAAACAAAATCCAATGTAAAAATCCTAAAATCAAACCTGGTGTTAAACATTATTGTCTACCCGTTTAAATAATATATGGTCACAAATGTATCATACACAGAAAAAATATTTTTCTTTAAAATTTAATTAAATACAGTGTTCTATTTATAACTTATGCTCCAATATGACAGATAAATTAAAATGTATTTTACTAAGATAAATGGCCCATATAATACATATTTCGTTTACAATATATCTTGGTATATCATAATTATTTATTTCTAATTTTAACCTGAATATTCTAGCCCCTTTACTCATGAAATAGTACAAAATCAAATTTTAAAATATCCGACCAGCAGTTAAAAATTACTGTCTACCCACTTAAATAATGAAGAGTCCCACTATGCATTTTACAAGAGAAAACTAAAAAGTGACATGACATACCTTGACACCAGACAATTCTGCTTCCTTTCGCGACCTAAATCTTCAACTCCATAGTTACCTAATTCTCAATTTTGATTGAACCATATTGACACACTTACAAGCATATTCTCTAACTACGCCTTCTACTACTACCCCTTCAGTTTCTTTATAACCATGAATTCATCTTATATTTTCTAAAAATAATTTTCAAAATTTATTTTAAACTATCACCTCAAGAAGAACAGTATTGTTCTGAAACATGATCATTTTTGTATAGTGATATAATACTTTTATATACCATTGTAATAAAAAGAAATTACAATATTAAACTCTATATTGCATGAAGTACTCTTTATAAACGTAAATGCTTGAACAGTGGGTTTTGATCTACCTGTTCTTTCACTTTCTTATAATACATACATATATATATATATATATATATATATATATATATATATATATATATGTATGTATATATGTATTGTAGTTAACCAAACATGTCATCGGTTATTTTATTTTGGGCGTGTTTGTCAGTCCATCATCATGTACACGTGAACACTCGCGCGAACACACACACACACACACACACATGTATATATATATGTGCAAGTGATATCAACACCGAGCAGCGACTTCCTGTTTCGTGCTCGAACGCAATCTTCAAACTAAGTCTGTTGTATTTTAGCTCGACTATATATATATGCTGGCAAATGGTGCATTATGAGTAACAAGGTGTACAGTATTCTCCTAACGGATATTGGTAGGGCGGTATCGGTTATGTTTTAAATTATTGTAAAGGCTACTGATTAGGCATAATTTTGAATATTTGTAGTTATATTATAATGTTTTACTTTTGTGGTGTTGTGGATAACGTGTCCGAACGAGAAATCGGAGAGCCGAGGTCGAATTACAGTTGAATCCGTTACATTCACATATGCGCCAATGTCCTTGTGAAAGTTATGAATCCGGCAAAACTTCGTCCACCTATGGTTTAAATGGCTTGTCAGATTGGGTTCTGTAGACTTAGCTGGCAACCAGTCTACCACAGTTTTATCCGTGAGTATGAACGGATGTTATCAAAAATAAGCAAACGTAATGTTTGCAATTTATTTAATCTGACACACACACACACACACACACACGCACACACACACACACACACACACACACACACACATATATATATATATATATATATATATATATATATATAATCATATTTTACATTTTAATGTGGGTAAATCTGTCCCTTATCTGAGCAGCGTTATGCAAACTTCGAGGCTTTCTGAAAGTATCATTGTGATGTCATCATTACTTAGGGACGCTAACCTAGTAAAATAGATCAACCCAAAATGATCAGAAAATCTAACTTATTATAAAGCAATTACACAGAGATTCACTCAAAATTTTTTTCTATGCTAGTTCTAAGATTTCAGCTAATTAGAACCAGCATAAAAAATATTCAGATGTTAGACGAATTTTGTCTTTATTTTCACCTGAAATTAAATCTAAAATACGATGTTTAGAACGGTTCATGATGTAACTTAACAGACATTCATTGTCTGTTATATTTAACAGAATATGTTTAGAAATATATATATATATATATATATATATATATATATATATATATATATATATATAAAGAGTCAACATTGAAGTCAACACTCAGGGGCGACAGACTGTTTCATGCGAAGCTCTTAGCATGAAACAGTCTGTCTGCCCCTGCTAAGCGCTTAGCATGAAACAGTCTGTCGCCCCTGCTAAGCGCTTAGCATGAAACAGTCTGTCGCCCTCGAGCGTTGATTTCAATGTTCACTCTTTTATATTTACATACGCTCTCTCTCGGATATTGAGCACTTTATCCTAGAAATATAGCACACCTTAAACTGTATTTATTCTTATATATTACGAAAAATCCCGACATATTGAAATTATTTATTTGAAAATTATTTTTAATCGATATTCTTTTTGGAGTAGATATTCTGTTTTTTATCAAACAGTATATTTATTTCTACCGTCCTGATTATTTACGATAAATTTTGTACGAAAATGTGCGTCATTAGGCAAGATTCCATCCTGCAAACCCTATCAACATGGATTTGACTTCATTCAGACTGTGGTATCATTCGTGGTCGAGTGGTCTAAAACGCACCAAATCAATTGTTGACTTTCCCTATATTGATAGGGGTCGTAGGTTCAAATCCTGCCGAATGATGCACATTTTCGTGTAAAATTTATCGTAAATAATCAGGCCGGTAGAAATAAATATATAAATATACTATTTGATTTAAAACATGATATCTACTCAAATGCGAGTATATAAAAAATAATGTTCAAACAAATAATTTCAATATATCGGTTGTCATAACCATTTCAATAATCTTCGGTATTTTCCGTAACATTATCTGTTGACATTACGATACATTTTAGAGCAAAGATGGTTATTTGAGTTGAATCGAAATAAATATATTTATACTATTTTTTAAGTACAGAATTTAATTATTGGAATAAAAGTGTGTAGCTTGATGTAGCACATCAAGTAAAGTGTGTCATGAAAATGAGGGGATAAGAAAAAAATGTGTGCGCAAGGAGCTAGAGGCTAATAATATCGAGCCTCAACAACTGATGCTGTTTGCACAGTGCAGGCTTTAAATATATAAATGTATAAAAATACTGTTTGATTAAAAACGGAATATCTACTCAAATACGAGTATCAATAAAAATAATGTTCAAACAAATAATTTCATGTATTTTTTCTTGACAATTTACACAATTGTACTAGAAGTGTCTGCGAGTGTTCTTAGCTAGGTTTTGTGTCGAGGTACCCCCTATAAATATCGAAAATCGATAATCGAAAAAATCGGGTTATAGAAGAAGTGGTTCGATTTTAATCAAATTTGATACACTCATAGACAAAGACATAAGAAACGATATTCAGAAGTTTCAAAGTTACAGTTCTTACAATAGTGCAGAAAATCGATAATATATATATATATATATATATATATATATATATATAAGGCAAGATGTATGTCTATATTTTTTCAGCCCTTTTATTTTAGTTTTTGCTTCGGGTTTGGCTCTAAGTAGATATAATTGTAGTTCTTAGTCTAAGCCATGATACCATTTACTCAGAGGACTTATTTAGCCTTCAAAATTCAGTTTACGACGAAAAAACTTATTTGATATCGATACCAGGAAATCAACATTTGACTTACAACCATTCATTTTTCATTCAGTTTACAGTTTCGCTTTAACTCAAAACAACTATTGCTTTTTAGTCTTTCGTGCTAACGTCTAAAGAATCCGAGTTCCAGGAGCATGGATTAGTTTTAAAGCTTTCATTACACCCGAGCAACCCCGGGCTATACTGCTAGTTTTTAATACTTTCGATTGTCACTACAGTTACTGTAAAGAATGGTGTTTTTTTTTGTCTGTTTATGAATCTGTGTTTGGCAATATATATATATATATATATATATATATATAGTCAGGAATTACTGAGAATTAGAGAATAAGAGAAGCAGAAAAGCATTATCAAGAAGAAAGAGAGAGAGAGAGAGAATGGGAGAGAATATAAACATTAAGACAGAAGATAGCGACTGACATTGCATTTAAATATTTGAAGATGAAACTTTACTTGAAATCAAAAAAACGAATCAGAGTTCCACAGACGATAAAAGAATTTGTAAGTATAAAACTTATGATTACGTCTAGTCATTTCCACTGTAAGATGGTGCGACCTTGCCGGCAACCTAGTCATTTCGAAGTCGTCTAGAGGCCGTGGTTGAAGCCAATGGCGATTTTACTGAATAAATTTACAACTAGTATTTCCTGTTACAAAGAGATGGCGTTTTTTTTTTTTTTTTTGCGTAATTTAGGCAATTTATCTATCACGTCCTATATATATCTGTCCTATATATATCTATATCTGTCCTATATATATCTGTCACGTCCTATATATATCTGTCTGCGGATGACTATATATATATATATATATATATATATGTGTGTGTGTGTGTGTGTGTGTGTGTGTGTGTGTGTGTGTGTGTGTGTGTGTGCATTATGATTGCGTGCGTGCGTGCGTGCGTAGTAGGCCAGTTAGGTTTTGGGAATTCTGCCTTGCTAGCCGACTGGTAGTGTGTCCGGCGTACTTCTTGTTCTTCAGGAGTGAGTGCGGGAAGAGATATGTAATCGAAAATTCACAGCTCTCTTCATTTTCAATTCAATCACTCCTATGTCCACCTGTTAGAAACATATTTTATTCATCAGTTGTTTTACTTATAAAGATATGATCCGACGTTTACTGTATACTTCACATTTTTTAATATTTACCGGTCATTTCAGTTGAATTCCTTGCATTCACTTACGCGCAAATACCCTTAAGGTATTAATCCGTCTCTTCCTTCCAGCTATGGGTTAAATAACAAGACAGATGGAGTTCAGTAGCCTTGGCTAGCAACCAGTCTACCACAGAAAGCAATGGCAACCTACTGACTGACCGGTTTTTACACCCTTGCCCTCCTATCTGTGAAATTCAACATTTTAGAAGGGAAAGAGTCTATTCGTAATATCTAGTAAAATGGTAATACTATCCGTTTTGTTAAATTAACTTATTGGATATATTGTTAGAAATTGGTTTTATTTACTATATAGATTTTCTCGATAAGATTCATATGCAAACATTTGTAATTGCATTAGTAATTTGATTTTGAAAACTTTTACGTGTAAAAACATAGTATCTTTGACAAGTAAAACTGACTAAAAATGAATCTATATGTACAGTGAATATCAGCTCCGAAAACAGAAATTGGCGAGTTGAGTTCGAATTCCAGTTAAATTCATTGCGTTCACTTTCACGCAAATAAAATGTATTGATCCATCCCACCTCTCTTCAGCTATAGGGTTAATAGCAGGAAAGATTGGGTTCTATAGCATTGGTTGACAACCAGCCTACTTCGTCCAAAGCATAAGGTAAGGTTCCCTGGAGGTAAATTGATAAATTACAGAAGCATTGACAGCCCCCTTATTGATGACGAGAAGACGTTGATGGACTATGCTCTAGTGGGAGTGATGGGACTAAAAATTTAATCTGAAGATGAATTCTATATTTATTTTTACTGGCAGTTCACCAAATACAAGGCATAAGGGTCACACAGGGTAGAGGGTTACTGAGTGAAATAGTAAAAGCGAAGAGAGTGATAAATATGAAAGTAATATGAAGACGAGTAGGATAGATATCGGTCGACCTTTGCCTAAGACCAAGATTTTAGTTGTTAGGGAAGCGTTCTCGGTAGTTTGCTCCATAAGGTAACGGTTCTTGGGAAGAAGGTTATTTTTAATTAAAGGAACGCGAAGGAAATCAGATTGGTTTGCAACTGTGGACATGACATGGTTTATCCTAGATGCGCGGTGCTGAATTTGTAGGACTAAGAGCTGAAATGGGTATATAGTAGTGTTAGAGCTGCTACGTTTCCTCAGTTGGATGTCACTGGTGCCTCTCCAACAGGTGTTTATTCGTGCAACCAGATTGGCAACTGGGTCCTACCCATTCATAGTTAGATTAACCAAATGTAAATACAGACAACAATTCTACTCCTGCAGCTTCTTCTCTCGCACTTCCCGCCTGTGGAACTCGCTTCCATATTCTTGCTTTCCTGACGGCTACAACCTCAAGGAATTTAAATGCAATGTCAATACACATATATTAACCACTTGACTTTAGTTCTTTCACCACCCCTTTCATTTCTCTCCATCTTTGCAACTGTCATCACACCTGTATTCCCATCCTTCTTTTTGCTCCTTTCTAAATGGTTCCTCTTCCTCTTCACTCTCTTCTACTTAATCTTTTTACTCTTATGTAGTCCCCTGCACATTAGTGGCATTACCGACTTGCTCGGGGTGATGTGATTAAAAAAAAAGTTTTGAAATGTGTAGAAAAATTTCTTACCACGTATGCGCTTTTGAATTCTTTCGAGGCTGGACAGTGAAGATTAGTCAGCACCAGCCCAGATACGTCTGCAATATTCCATTAATGTCTACTTTCTTACATCTTTGGGGCGTAAAAATAAAAATAAAGTAAAGCAGGAAGAAATGAATAAACAACTCTGATCGCCACTTACTTCCAATATATGTATAATATATTAACTTGAACAGCAGAGAGAATTGGCAGGCACATCCGGCCGTAAGTGAGGTCAACAAAGTACAAGGTTGGTTGACAGATATATCCGGCTGTCGGTGACGTTAACAGAGTGACAACCAGATATAGGTGACAAAACCATCTGGTCAGAGATAAAAAGAAACAACCGGATATAAGAGTGATTGGCAGATATATCCAGCCGTAACTGACATCAACGTAGCGACAACACGAAAAGGCAAAAAAGGGTGAAGAGTTTTGGAGCTATATAAAATCGTTTTTTTTTGTTTTTGTTTTTTACTGAAGTGGCAGAGAACTCTTGCTGACATCCGACTCCCGACGGCTACAACGTGTGCGCAACTCTCTCCTAGTGCCATCCTCCTCCACACAAGCGTCATCGACTAAGAATAAAAATATAAGAATATATTTTTATATGTACATGTTCTTCGTTGCCACTGTAATATATAAGATACGCCCATATAAATGAAAGTGGTTTATTTTGATCGGATATTCCACCCTTTCTGACTATTAATATTATATACTCATGGGACGCGAAATATAATTTTTTTTTAACTCTCGTGGGAAACGTTCTCTATGTCAGTGTGATAACAAGATCATTTTCGTACATTGTTTATTCGACGCTCACTATCATGAATACGCATAAGACAAAAGCAATTTTGAAAGAATTGTTTCCCTTACACAGAAAACGAAGATATCTGGAAAACAAAAATAAAAAAAAACAAATGATAAATCCTCAAGAGAATTTATCATTTCTGTTTCAAAAAAGATGACGTGATTCAGCCAGTGTATTCAACGCTTTCTTTCATGACAATGGACAAAGATTTTAGCAAGGGAAAAATGTTTATTCTGAATAAAAAATAAAAACGTATTAATTTCCTTGAGAAGCTATTTTTTTAAGAAAGAAACTAGATTACTTTTTCGGTACAATGTCTTTTTTCAGAGCCTATGGTTATACAATAATCCCGATACAATATGTTTCAAATACTTGACGGGAAATTGAAAGTATTTTAAATTCTTAATTTGTAAAGTCCAAAAATTGGGCTATCAGGAATCAAGGACGAAATAATAATCATATGTCTACTGAAATGATTCGGAGGTTCGAATTGGCAGATAATTTTTTTTTTTTTTTTTTTAATCATATCACCCCAAGCAAGGCGGTAACGCCACTGATGCGCAGGGGGCTACACAAGAGTGAGAAGATTAGAAAAGAGAAAAACAGGAAACCGCATCCTAAACAGGAAACAAGGGATGAGCCTCTTCACCTGTTCAATAGACGTGGGTGGAGTGTGAACCGGGCGATAGTTTAGTCTATCTACTCCAATTGAAAAAACAGTGAGAAGATTAGAAAAGAAAAACCGGAAACCGCATCCTAAACAGGAAACAAGGGATAAGCCTCTTCACCTGTTCAATAGACGTGGGTGGAGTGTGAACCGGGCGATAGTTTAGTCTATCTACTCCAATTGAAAAAAAAAAACACAAAAAAACAGTAAGATTAGAAAGGAGAAAAACCGGAAACCGCATCCCAAACAGGAAACAAGGGATGAGCCTCTTCACCTGTTCAATAGACGTGGGTGGAGTGTGAACCGGGCGATAGTTTAGTCTATCTACTCCAATTGAAAAAACAGTGAGAAGATTAGAAAAGAAAAACCGGAAACCGCATCCTAAACAGGAAACAAGGGATAAGCCTCTTCACCTGTTCAATAGACGTGGGTGGAGTGTGAACCGGGCGATAGTTTAATCTATCTAGTCCAATTGAAAAAAAAAACAAACAAAAAAACAGTAAGATTAGAAAACAAAAACCGGAAACCGCATCCCAAACAGGAAACAAGGGATGAGCTTCTTCACCTGTTCAATAGACGTGGGTGGAGTGTGAACCGGGCGATAGTTTAGTCTATCTACTCCAATTGAAAAAACAGTGAGAAGATTAGAAAAGAAAAACCGGAAACCGCATCCTAAACAGGAAACAAGGGATAAGCCTCTTCACCTGTTCAATAGACGTGGGTGGAGTGTGAACCGGGCGATAATTTAGTCTATCTACTCCAATTGAAAAAAAAAACACAAAAAAACAGTAAGATTAGAAAGGAGAAAAACCGGAAACCGCATCCCAAACAGTAAACAAGGGATGAGCCTCTTCACCTGTTCAATAGACGTGGGTGGAGTGTGAACCGGGCGATAGTTTAGTCTATCTACTCCAATTGAAAAAACAGTGAGAAGATTAGAAAAGAAAAACCGGAAACCGCATCCTAAACAGGAAACAAGGGATAAGCCTCTTCACCTGTTCAATAGACGTGGGTGGAGTGTGAACCGGGCGATAGTTTAGTCTATCTACTCCAATTGAAAAAAAAAACAAAAAAAAAACAGTAAGATTAGAAAGGAGAAAAACCAGAAACCGCATCCCAAACAGGAAACAGGGGATGAGCCTCTTCACCCGTCCAACAGGTGTGGGTGGAGTGTGAATTGAGAAAAAAAAAAAATGTGACTTATTAAGTTTTAACTTAGTTTAAATCCAGTCAAAAATTTCTTCTAAAAAATAAAATCAAACGTACAGTTAGACACGAAAAGTTCTAAAATTAAGCAAAAATATTGGGCAAAAACGAATAAATAAATAAAAAAATAAGCGAAAAATACCTCACAGTTTAACACAGGAAATTTGAATTAAAGTTTCATTCTTCAATTCTTGCTTTTCCCAAAAATCAACATCAAGTTAACCTGCTTGGTGAATTCTCATTCAAAGAACAGAACATGGCGTGGGGGGGGGACTAATGGCTGCTGATACCTTGGCCAGTGTAGCTTCGCATAACAGAATAAATAAAAAATTTCAAACTTTTTTTTTCCCTCCCAAATGAAGCATGAACTCCAAAAACTCCAAAAAGGGGGGGGGGAAACAACGAAAAGAATTATAATAGACTGATTTACCAAAAAGAACGGATGTGCGTTGTGGTGCAGTGGATATTGACTCGGAACGACAAATCGGGGAGCCGAGTTCGAATTCCATTTGAATTCTTTACATTCACTTACGCACAGATACCCTTGGGAAAGGTATTAATCCGTCTCTTCCCTCCAGTTATGGGTTAAATTACAGGACAGAATGGTTTCTATAACCTTGGTCGGTAACCAGTCTACCGCTGAAAGCAATGACAGCCTACTGCAGGATAATCTTCTGCCCAGTCAGTCATGTCTCTTTCGAGACATGATCGCTCAAAGCGTGTATCACGTATGGCACTTAACTGACTGCCTTACCAAAAAGAGAATTTTGTTTTTAATATTTAAAAATGTAAAATTGGATAAATATATTATTAGTCTATAACTTTGAGATGCGGTAGTTTTAACATTATTCACATTGTTCGGACTGTTCTCATTTTTATTGCCTTGTTCACGACGTTTCGATCGTTCTACGCTTCGGCCTTCTTCAGCTGCCAGGAATTTTGAACCAAACCCTTTATTTCGATAACTGGGGTATATCATTCTCATTTCATGTGCGAAGCCACTTCCTGATGCTGTGTACTTATCACCCATTAACTCAATTCTCAAAGTTTTTTTTTCTCCATTCCTGCTGTAGCCAGGTATTGATCTCACAACTCTTTAGGTCAAGTCACTGGAACGAACAATTGCTTATATCTATTTGGCCATGCGTCTTCGATGTTATGTTCGAAATTCCTAGCACCTGAAGAAAATTAGAGCGTACAACGGCCGAAACGTCGTAAACACGACAATAAAAATTTGGACAACAGTCCGAACGATGGAAATTGTAAATAATATGGATAAATACAAAAATGCCGAAAAATTCCTCAGATATCATAATTGATATGATTTTCTACAATTAATCCGAAATTTAATTTAATTTTAATTAAATGTTTGACTTTTGGAATCCATTCATTAAAAATTTATTAGTCGTTAAATGTGACAAGTAAACTTTTTATTTCGAATATTAAAACACATCGATATGTTTTTTCTTCTCCTTTAATTTTAATTTTATTTTCTATCTGTTATATATTTTCTCACATGTCGGAATTGTTGATAAAACTGTCCCAGTCAAATTATAAGAGACTGGGATCAAAATCAAAATTAAAATCAAAAGCAACACAAAGACGACACGAGATGTGGTAAAGTTAGCAATCTTATTATTTAAACTTCCGCGGATCCGTTTTGTTCTTAACATTATTTTATAGGACTGGGATTGCCTAAAATTTTATAGGACTGGGATTGCCTAAAATTTTATAGGACTGGGATTGCCTAAAATTTTATAGGACTGGGATTGCCTAAAATTTTATAGGACTGGGATTGCCTAAAATTTTATAGGACTGGGATTGCCTAAAATTTTATAGGACTGGGATTGCCTAAAATCATCACAATCAATTAATTATTTTAATTATTTCTAACATTTACAAATTATAGATAAAAAACTACAAATCAAGATTTGTTTTGGTTACGGCTCAAAACCGATAACTCACTATGTCAAATCAAACAGATATTTTGGAGTTTGTATTATTTGTCAGTACCGAGGCTTCCAGAACTTTCCCTTGCCTTTCGAGACTCTTTTAAAGAATTGAAGAGGCTGCAGAAAGAGGTTTGAAATGGATTTTATTTTTCATAAAAATATTATTTGCTTTTTAGTTACAATTTAATTTTGGGCAGGAATTCTAAAGGTTATTTTCATCAATTTTTCTGCGCATTTAAATTTATATATTTTCTGTTATCCCTATTTATGGAGAAATTTTTTTTTTCGAATCATTAAGTCTTGGAAGAAAAAAACGAAAAACATTTCTCTCATTCGATTTTCCGTACAGTAGGTCGGGGATACTAGAATCAAGCAGGTACAAAAATTTAAATACCTGGGAAGCGTTATAACAGAAGACGGAAACTGCGACACAGAGATCCGAAGGCGAATTGGCATGGTGAACGAAGCATTCCAGAAGTTGAGTTAGGTATTAAGAAACAGGACAGTTTTGCTAGAAACTAGGAAGAGAGTACTGGATTGCTATGTGATGTCTGTCCTTCAATATGGCCGTGAAAGCTGGACAATACCATCAAAGATGATGAAAAACTTGAAGCAACTGAAATGTGGTTCTACAGAAGGATGCTGCGAATATCATAGATCGAGCATGAGAGCAATGATGAGGTCTTGGAAATGATGGAAACAAAAAGGAAATTAATATTGAGCATCAGGAATAGACACCTGAAGTTCATGGGACACGCAATGAGGAAGAAGGGCTTGGAGAATATGATACTAACAGGCCAGATAGAGTGAAAAGAGACAGGGGAAAGCAACGGATAACATATTTGAAGGACCTAATCAGGTGGATGACGGAACGAGGATTGCATGGCGTAATAGAAGAAGGCGTGCTCAGCGCCACCAGGGATAGGGAAACGTGGAAAGCCATGATCACCTACGCCATGAAGGGAGAGGGCACATAGAAGAAGAAAGACTTGTTTATATCGTTCAAGTCACTGCAGGCATATTTTAAAAGAAGTTCGTAAGGCTGAAACCACAATATCCCTGTTCATTGAATTTTAGGTGTTATATTTAATTTTGCTCCCTACATAGTTATAACTGCTGAAGTGTTACTTACATTCTTTTTATTGGTTACAGTTAGAATTTAAATTCCACATGTTTCGTTTGTTGTAGAATTAAAATTAACTTTTTCATGATTATTTTTTTACGAGAGTCAGAAAAATCATGGCTAATTTTGTTATGACGTCTCCTTCTTACCAAATATGAATGTCGTCCATCTGTCATTTTTACTATTGCCCAGGGTCGCACTCAGATTATTCCGGGTAGAAGATATTGAGAACGATGCAAACCCAGAGTACTTTCTGTCGAATAGCAGATATATATATATATATATATATATATATATATATATATATATATATATATATATGATACCTGCTCTTCTAAGAAATCCAAAGGATATAGTCTAGTCACAAGACATTCTAAATGCTAATGTTAAATCTGTCTAGAAATCAAAGACTCATTAATCAACCATTTTAACTACCCACACCACTTCCTTCAAAATTCCAGCGGTCAATACGCGTGACTTGTTCCCCTATCACTAACCCCCACCAACACCCCAAACACAACTGACCAAATATAAGAAAAGAGGCTTTCCATTCCTATACATACCGCCTGATGAGACATTGAAATTGTACATGTTCATGTTCTAAAGTATAATTTATAATAAATATTCACAGCTCTATATATTGTACATCGAGCACTGTTTTAAATTAATGTTTTCGAATTTGTAAAAATTCTTTCTTCGTTCTGTATTCACTCGGATATATATGTATATATATATATATATATAGGTATTTGGTGATTGTTGTCCAGCCCTTAGCTGTCAGCGACGTTCTACGCCCTCGTTGTGAACGACTTTTTGGCGCTCTATATCCTCCTCAGATTGATGACAATCAACATGCCGAGGGCGTAAGGCACCGAAAGTTTGTTTACAACTGACGGCTAAATGTTCGACAACAATCGACAAATAACCAAATAATTCAACAATGCTGCTCAAAAGGAATATAAATACATTGAAAAATATATATATGAAATTGAAATTCGACTAATTTGGCATCAGTCAGAGATTCTACTTTAAGCTATCTCATATATATATATATATATATATATATAGTGTATCGAGGCAGCAAATAATTTTCTAAACATATACTGTTAAATATAAGAGACAATGAATGTCTATAATGTTTAATTATGAGCCGTTCTAAACGTCGTATTGTGGCTTTAATTTCAGTTGAAAATAAAGACAAAAATTCTCCAAAATTTGGATAATTTTTTATTAATTTGGTTCTAAGCTTTCGGTTCACATAACACATTACACTGTATTTGACTACATGGTTCTGTTGTCATTCCGCGCTATCACGTGGTGTGACGTCATAGAACCGCATTGCAAATTTGCGAACTGCCTTTGTTATTTTTGGTAACGATTGCCGTTGCCTAGCGGAGTTTTATGTCAACACAAAATAAAACCGTCGGTGATGGTGGATGTTATTGTGTTACCGTCTTAATAACTTCTCTAAAGATAGCTCATGTCAGCCGAAAGCTTAGAATCAAATTAATAAAAAATTATTCAAATGTTGGAGAATTTTTGATTTTATTTTCAAAATACGACGTTTAGAACGGCTCATGATTAAGCATAATAGACATTCATTGTCTCTTATATTAACAGTATATGTTTAGAATATATATATATATATATATATATATATATATATATATATATTTGTGTGCTTGTTTTTGTGTGTGTCAAATTTATAATATTTTTTATGTCATTAATGGTCTGTACATCTACCTTTCTGTATCTATCTATCTATTTATCTTAATGTGTGATATATATATATATATATATATATATATATATATATATATATATATATCCTTTGAGATTTCACTCGCCCGATCGACTCTGTCGATTAAAAACTTAATTGGGCAATTAAATTTTGTTGCTTTACTCACCCGCGGTCAATTAAAAATCTCGCAGTGAAACGTGTCTCTTCAAATATAGAAAAATAAATCTGATTCCTATTATAAACCAAAAATATGCCATCGAAGATTCACAAGTTACTTAGATTGACCTAAAATGGCATTATTGAACTCTTTAATTTCGCTTTTATTGTCCCGGTTAGTGTAAACATTCGTTTAATTAACTCTTTCCGAGTGGAGTCAAAATGTCTCTGTCGACCAGATTAAAGACGCTCACAGATTTTTAGAAACTCATTTGGAATAATATTACCCTTGACTGAATATTTCCTCTCTACTTACGAAATTAAAAAGGAGTATTGGAAAAAAAGAAAAAATGGCGCATGCATCTTTCAGCCACGTACCGGAGGTTGTAGTCAACCAGAAGAAAGAAACTACGAATTTAGGTGCCTCCACTCAGTTGCCAAAAAGAGAGAATATCGTGATGTTAAAAAGACTCCAGCTTAATAAAAACGAAGTTTTATCATCAAAATGTTTATGCTATTATTAAGAGAAAAGATCAAATTTTGTTGTTATTTTAAAAAAAAAATTTTTTTTGAAATTTAAAATCCTTTCTAACAATTTCGAAATTTCAATTAAAATATTATGTTTACGCTATGTTTACGTAAGGCGACTATTAAGAAAATGGAGTCGGTCGAGTTAAATGATTTTAGGGCGAGTAAACTTTCCTTCGCTCTCGACCGCCGGTCGAATGATTTTTTTTTCAAATTTAAGAGGCTATATATATCTATAGCGCACATAGCTCACAGGTAGAATCACCAACTGACGTCAATTCGATAGATAGATAGATAGATAGATAGATAGATAGATAGATAGATAGATAGATAATTTACTCTCTCGTATTTCAAGATATTTTATAGAATTTTTGTAAATATATCTATTAAAATGAGGTGTTAATTTCTCCGTAAATTGGACAAACAATTTATGCTTCGCACTATGTATGGATAGATACATGCACAGATATGAAGAAATTGCTAGATAGATAGATAGATAGATAGATAGATAGATAGATAGATAGATAGATAGATAGATAGACTCATCTGCAGACAGATCTGTTTCGCTGTGTCACAGCTCATCAGTATGATTAGACAGACGATTGCTTTTTAACCCAGGATTGAAACCCGACCAAATTGGCATCAGTCGGTGATTCCACCTGTGAGCTATGGGCGCTCGGTAGAAGGAAGCAGACTTTTTAGCGTGTATATTATCATTATACACGCCCATTAGCTGAGAGTGTTTTAATTCATTGTTGAATGAACGATGCGTATATGCTAAAGTAACTACTGTTTTTCAAAGTCTACCATTCTTCCAGAGTGGTCAATCAGGGTGTGAGAGCGTAAATAGTCATAGAGTGTATATATATATATATATATATATATATACTACCGGCCATAATTATTAGGCTACCCCAGTTTTTTTTAATGATATATTTCATACTATTTTTACTATTTATTGCCAAGTGGATAATTCTAAATGAAAATTGAATGTTTTTTTCTCTTATTACTTTGCAAAATTTTACAAGGCAGTCAGGAGTTAATGCAGACAGGTTCAACAATAAATGTATCAAAGTAGAAAGACTGAGCACAACAAATAACAGTGGTACGCATTTCTTTACGTAAAAGAAATAAAGGAAACTAATAGGACAAAAGAACTGCTAAGTAACAGGATGTATTAAATCCAAGCACGGTATAATCATACTAGAAAAAAAACTTTAGTGATGGACTAGTATATCGGAGATCTCTTCCTAGACAAGCGAGATCCACCAACAATACACAAAAATAAGGACAAACCAGAAATATTAAAAAAAACGAAGTGGAATTGAACAGAAATAAAGCAGCTTGAACCGATTGGATTGTAATAGATATGTTCATGCCCTTAGAAGACTTTGGCATAGACAGAAATAACAGACAAAATCTACAACAACGGCAATGAACCAAAGGACCTAAGCAGATCAATTTTCATAGAACTACCTAAGAAGTTAAATGAAAAGGAATGTGAACTCCACCAAAGAATCAGATTAATAAGTCGCATAACAAAATTCTGATGAACAGAGCGCGTAGCAGAATCGGTCGAGAGATAAGACAAGAATAGTGTGGCTTTGTTAAACATGACGTAACAAGGAATGTGTTATTCAGAATGCAATCAGAAAGAATAATAGAAATGCAGAACGGGGTTCTATTTGTGCTTTATAGACTATGCAAAGGCATTTGACAAAGTACGCCACAAAGACTTGATAAAGATGCTCGGAAACCTCGACATTTTTGGAAAAGACGTTAGTATAATCAGGGATATATTATGGCAGCAAACCGCCTGCGTACGGATAGGAAGTGAATTTACCAGGTATACAAAAAGAGAAAGGGGCGTAAGACAAGGATGGGTTTTCTCACCGGATCTATAAAGCGAAACAATTCTAAGAGAAATAAAACCCTTGCAGGATTCGTCATTGGCGGAAACAATCTCAACAATGTTAAATATGCAGATGACACAGTGTGAAAGCAGACATGAAAGGAGACTGCAGGACCTCCTAAAGAAGGTAGCAAATGGAAGTGAAAAAAAAGGACTGAGCATAAACTTAAAGAAAACTGAATGTATGGTCATCAGCAACTATAGGTCGGAAAATCTAAAATAAAACACGTAAAGAAATTTAAATAACCGGAAATCATGCTGACAGAGGATAGAGAGTGCGTTGTTGTGATCCGAAAGACATATTGGCATGACCAAGGACGCATTTCTAAAACTAACCAGAGTACTGAAAGATATAATAATCTCTAATAGAAACAAAGAAGAGAGTGCTGGATTGCCATGTGATGTCTGTTTTTTCTGTATGGCTGTGAATGTTTGACGATCTCTTCAAGAATGAAGGAGGGGCTTGAGGTAGCAGAAATGTGGTTATACAGAAGGATGCTAAGGATATCATAGATTGAGTACATGAGGTGTTTGGGAGGATAGAAACGAGGAGGAAACTAATACTTAACCTTAGGAAGAGACAGATGAGGTTTCTGGGACATATAATGACGAAAGAGAGCCTGGAGAATTTAATACTCACACCCCTATATATATATATATATATATATATATATATATATATATTGTCATCCACAGACAGATCTGTTTCGTTGTATCACAGCTCATCAGTGCGGTTAGACTCCGATTACTCCCTAACCCAGGCTCGAAACCCGACCCTGGGCCACGTTCGGTGGAAGAAGGCAGTCTTTTTAGCGCATATCATATTACGCGCCCAATAGCTAGAATGCGCCAATTCATTTTACTGAATGAGCGATGCGTACACGCTAGAGTGGCTACTGTTTTTCAAAGTCTACCTTTCATCCAGAGTGCTCAATCAGGGTATGAGAGCGTAAATATATATATATATATATATACAAAAAACAACACTGTAAACCAATTTGATATCACAATGGGTGCGCTGGACTCCACAGAGTCCTCTGACCTCATAGGTTTATTTACTCTGTACAATCTTACCGCTCACCAAGACATTAGCACACAGGACACAGGGCTATATAGAGACAACGGTCTAATGATAGTAAAAAACTCCACACACTTTAAAACAGACAAAATCAGAAAACTAATACATAGAAAATTCAAAGATTTAAACCTAAAAGTTATAGTCAACACAAATTTAAAATTAGCAAACTTCCTCGATATCACACTAGATTTAGTCAACAGCAATTACCTACCATACATAAAACCCAATGAATACCCACTATACATCCACCCAAAGTCAAACCACCCCCTGGTATTATCAAACATATACCCTCTTCCATAGAACATAGAATTAGTCAAAACTCGTCCAACAAAGAAATATTCAACAAACACAAAGCTCTCTACAACAAGTCATAAAAAAACGGCTACAGAAACCAAGATATCCAATATATAACAAACAACAACCCCAACAAGAAAAGTAGAAACAGAAAAATCATTTGGTAAACACATCCTTTCAACCAAATGATCAACACCAAAATAGGACAGAAGTTCCTGGATTTAATTAAAAAACATTTCCCAACAAATAACCCCCTCAGTAAAATCTTCAACAAAAATACACTTAAACTTAGCTACAGCTGCGCAAACAACCTAGAAAAAAAATCATAACTAACCATAACAAATATATCCTAAATCAACACGCAAACCAAAATAAAACCGGCAACCAAAACACAACCAAACCCAACAACGAAAACATGTGTAATTGTAGAAACCCTAGCAACTGCCCACTACAAAATAAATGTAAAACAAACTCAATAATCTATCAATGCAACATAACATCAATCGAAAATCCAACTATAAATAAAGTGTATATCAGATCAACTAAGAATACTTTTAAGCAGAGCTGGTACTTGCACCTAACCTCATTTAAAAACAGCTTATACCGAAACCAAACAACCCTTTCCACATACTTTTGGAAGCTAAAGGATTCAAAACAGAAACCCAAAGTAAAATGGAAAATCCTAGAAAAAACTAGAACTTGCAACTCACTTAACTACATCTGCCCTTTATGTCTAAGTGAAAAACTACACATTCTTCAGTACCCTAACAACAACGATTTATTAAACCATAGAGACGAATTAGCAGTAATATGCAAACATCGCAAATATTTCTCGCTAAAATTTAAGTAAACAAAAAAACACCCTAACCACGACACCCCCAAAAAACACAAAAATACATACAACAAACCCTGTAAATAAACAGAAAAAGAAAACAAACCCTATACAATACCAACAACAAATAATGCAGTTGCAGCAGAATAGTAGATAAATAAATAAAAATATCGACACGATAAAAAACAAAAAAATAAAAAAACAAAGAAAGCACACACCCCAATACAAAATAACATAAATTAAATTAAATTAAGAAGAAACCAACCCCAAAACAAAACAACACCTACCAACCCCTAAACCAAATAACAACACGCAAGGCGCCAGCAGCCTAAAGCCTCTCAAGATAAATAGATTAACCTATCCTGAACTCAGCCACAAACAAACGCTTAATCCTAAGACCTTAAAAAGGTCAACAGAACTCAAAATACGGACCAACCCCTCTAACACCCCCCCAAAAAACAAATCCAACACAAATAAACGGGCTTTTCAACTAGATAATTCTCATTTCTAAAAAACCACCTGAAGATGAAGCCAACAGCATAATGGGCTGGCTTCGAAACACAAACATTTTTGTGTAGTGATAATTTGAATTTATAAAAACATTGTAACAACCATTATATATATATATATATATATATATATATATATATATATATATATATATATAATTTTAATTATCATTGGTTTTATTTAAAATTAATTAAGTTTACATTGCGACACGGTAATTACTATGCTTCCAGGCACTTAACTTATTTTAAAAACAACACGTACCGATACCAATTATCCCTTTCTGCGTATTTTCTGATGTCAAAAGATACAAACAAAACCCCTAAAGTAAAATGGAAAATTCGGGAAAAACAAGAATCTGTAAGTCGTTTTACAAAATCTGCTCTTTATGCCTGAGAGAAAAACTGCAGATTTTAAGGTTCCCTAAAAATGGTGACCTATTGAACCGTAGAGATGAATTGATTGTTTTCTGTAAACATCGAAGATATTTTTCGTTAAAATTTACTTGATCATAATGTTTCATTTATAACTTGTGCGCCAATATAAGTTAAAAATTTAAATTTAATTTTATAAAATAAATGGATCACAAAATACTAGTAGGTACTATTTGGTTCTAATTCTAAACAAAAAATCCCAGCCCTTTTAAAAAAATCTTTTAAATTTAATTAATTGCAATGCCTTATTGATAGCTTAAGCTCCAATATAACTTCAAAATTATTTTACCAAAATAAATGCCCCGCACAATACTTAATTTGTCTTTTAAACTTAGTATTAACTTAGTTTACTATAATTATTAAATTCCTGATTCTACAAAATAAATTAAACCCCCTTTACTCATGAGGTAGGACTAAATTTAATTAAAAAAACAAATCCCTGAAGTTCAGCCTGCTGTTAAAGATTGATGTCTGCCAATTTAAATAATATATGTTCCCATAATGTATCTTACACAGACAATATAATTCTATTTTAATTTATAAAAAACTACAATGTTTCAATTGTAACTTATGCTTTAATATAACTTAAAAATTCATAATTATTTTACTAAAATAAATGACCCATACAATACTTAATTACTTTTTTAAACTACAATATACTTTAATATACCATAACTATTTAACCCTAATTCTAACATAAACATTCCAGATCCTTTACTCATGAAGTTGATTTAAAAATATCCCAGTTGCTGTCAAACAATATTTACCTATTTCAGTATTGTGTAGTCTCACAGTATACCTTACTCAGAAAAATAATTTTCTTTAAAATTTAATTAATTAAAATGTTTATTTATAACTTATACTTCAATAAAATCAAAAAATATAAAACTTATTTTACTAAAATAAATGGCACACACCGTACTTAATAGTTGTTTTTAAAACAAAATAACTAAGTATATCATAATTGCTTAATCCAGATTCTAACATTTCAGCCATTTTATTCAGAAATAGTAGTAAAAAAAATCTATTGTTCAATAAAAAAAAACAAACTAAAGCCCAACTTTCTGTTAAAATTATTGTCTACCCACTTAAAAATTCAAAGGCTCCACTATGTATCTTATCCAGGCAAAATTAAATAAATGACAAGTCTAGATCCAAGCCATCCTGCCCCCTTCCATACCCCAAATATTAAAACTAGATGGTTCCATAATTCTCATTTCTGATTGCACAATATTGACACATCTAAAGCATTTTTTTCCGCTCCCTAATTTTCTAAATAACCATGAATTCATCTTATATTTTTAAAAATAATTTTCACCATTTTTTTAACATATTGCCTGAAGAAGAACTGTATTGTTATGAAACATGAAAAATATTTTGTAGTGGTATTATGCTTTTACAAAGCATTGTAATAACAAAATTACAATATATATATATATATATATATATATTTTGTTAGAAAAATATGCATGTTAAGATAATATATATTTATATATATTATCTTAACATGCATATATATATATATATATATATATATTGTCATTTTGTTATTACAATGGTTTGTAAAAGCATAATACCACTCCAACAAATTTTTCATAAGATAATATATATATATATATATATATATATATATATATATATATATATAAATATATATATATATTATCTTAACATGCATATTTTCTAACATTATTTTTCAATTATCCAGGTTGATAAATATATATAAATATTTTAGAGCATTATAAAACTCACGTATCTACTGAAATAGGAATATTTGTTAAAAATAACGTTGAAACAAATAAATTAAAAATATATCCGCATTAAACAATTTTCCAAAATAATATATATACATATATTATTATTATTATTATTATTATTATTATTATTATTATTATTATTATTATGTTTACGTTCAAACATGTGCAAGCAACAAACTACTACATAATTGTACATTTTGTTTCGATATTGAAAGAACAATGTCTCATCAGGTAATAATGTAGCATCGTTATTAAGTACCATGCACATTTTTGTGGTAGTTTGCATATGTTCCAACGTGGTAATTAATCAGAAATATTCATTGGTCTATTCTTATATTGAGCGCTGTTTTAAATAAACGTTGCAATTATTTTATTGCTTTTATTCATGCATATATATATATATATATATATATATATATATATATATATATATAGTCTAATACACACACACACACACACACACACATATATATATATATATATATTAAACTGTCTATTAGGAAGATCGTAAGATAACAGTGGGTGGAAACAAATTTCTTGTAAACGGAAATGGGAAATATATGTTTAAAAGTAAATGAGTTAAAGAAAAATGTTTAGCAGATTGAAATAAAAAAAGAAGCTGAAAGTGAAAGTGAAAGTGAAAGTGATTTCTGATGCAATTATAACTATTTTAAAAAATATATTAGTTTCTGTTATAGCAACAAATGGTACTTCTATATGTTCGGCGATATTTTTCCGTTTTTTTTTAATCATCTCAGCGCAACCATGCCAAGACCGCGACTACTGTGCGGTGGATTACAGTGAGAAAGGCTACAGGTGTTATTAAGGAAATAATTAAAAAACGCCGTGATTCAAAAAGATCGAAGATGGCATCTGGCATTTTTCAAGATTCTAGCTATCAGTGAAGCAAGTGGACAGAATCAAGTTCTACAGGTGAAAAGTGCGAGAAAAAAAACTTTTGGAGATGAAGTAGCGGTTGAACTATTTCAACAGTAAAAGGGTGAGACCTACATTCCAATCTAGTAGCATGATTAAATTCATGTGGTCAAAACACTAAGGTAAAAATTCCTCAGAGTAGATACCATGAAAATACATGTAGAAAAGACAGAAAGAAGCCACATTAAGTCGGTGAGAAAATGGCAGAAGTTTAGATGTCAGGTCAGGATCGATTATGTTGCAGATTATTCTTTAAAATTTTGTTAAGAACGCCAAGAGGAATAACAGAAACACCCGACCACATATGATACTGTATTCAATGCAAGGACAAATAGCTGACTTATAACTGTGCACGATAAATTATGACTAGAAAAATTTCTGGGTTGGCACAGTGACCCAACCTTCCTGTATGTAGAGTCAATGTAGTCGTTCCACTTCAGGTTGATTGATGAAATGACGCCAACGAGGTGCAGTGATTTGCTCTACAAGAGTCTAGAATAAGTCATGCTGGTGGCAGGCAAGACAGCTTTTCCATGGTGGTGAAAAGAAGAGTTTTTGTTGTCTTTGTTTTTTTTTAAATTAAAATTTACAAATCTATTCCTTCTCCAGTTAACCACTGATTGAAGATCTGTTTCAAGAGAAGCCGCCATGTTTACTTTGCCACCCTTGACTGATTTCCTAGTAAATGGGAGAAATGAAAGCATCGATTCCAGCTTTTACCCAAAGGCACAGTCTTTAACAAGGAGACTAAACACTTTGTTTCAAGGAACGTCACGAAAGAAATCACGGATCGAGTCCAAATCTACACATTGATTACAGAAAAATATTCTTTTGGTAAGAGGCCCTGAATGAAGGGGGAGCAGAAAGAGATATTTACAAACTCCACTGCATGACCAGAATTGCTAAGACAACAGAGATGCAGAGCATGACACAAATCAGGGATCGGAGTAAAAAGATCAATAAGGCAAACATATAACACACTATACACCGGAACACACACACACACATATACACACACACACACGTATCTATATATGCACACACACACGGACACATGATACCGAAATAAAATGTAGGTATATATATGTATATATATATATATATATATATATATATAAAGATCACAGAATGAAAAATAAAATAATAAAAAACAAATAAATAAAATAAAATGCAAGAGGTATACGCATATAAATACACACACACATGACGCACTCACTCACACGCACACACAAGAACACACGAGAACGAATACAGAATGGCAAAAAAATGTAGCAATAAACACGTCAATTAAAGTAGATATAACACCAGGTCATAAAACAAAGCCCTCTACAACTTTGGTAAAAGTCAAACTATCGGTCAGGTCAAAGCATACTTAGACAAGCCGCATATTAAAGGGGATTGATATCATCAGACTGTAAAAAGGCCTCAACTATCAATCAAACATATATATATACCATAAAGACACACGCATACATGCTCTAACACACTTACACTCACGCGAGCGCACTCACATTTATGACAACAGTAGCAGCCAAGAATGTCCATTCGTTGAAAGGCACGGAACTCAAAAACAAGCTCTCCTACCATTCTGAAGATGAGATTTTGATCTCGAAATATTGATGTATGATAAATAGGTAATACCCAACAACTTCTTTACCTTCCTTTATTTTACTAAATGCATTGTGATAGCTTTCAAGACCTAACCATACATATCTTAGATTACTGTGAAAACTCATGGGAAAATGCACCACCCGGGTAATTATAAAGTTCAGGGTTTGGAATCCAGCAGATCGGTGACACAGAACACAAATATATTTGCAAATGGATGTAGTGAAGTGGCCATGCCTATATTGCCAGGAATAGTGGCTATGTCTATATTGCCAGGAATAGTGGCTATGTTTATATTGCCAGGAATAGTGGCCATGCCTATATTGCTAGGAATAGTGGCTATGTCTATATTGCCAGGAATAGTGGCTATATCTATATTGCCAGGAATAGTGGCTATGTCTATATTGCCAGGAATAGTGACCATGCCTATATTGCCAGGAATAGTAGCCATGCCTATATTGCCAGGAATAGTGGCTATGTCTATATTGCCAGGAATAGTGGCTATGTTTATATTGCCAGGAATAGTGGCTATGCCTATATTGCCAGGAATAGTGGCCATGCCTATATTGCCAGGAATAGTGGCCATGCCTATATTGCCAGGAATAGTGGCTATGTCTATATTGCCAGGAATAGTGGCTATGTCTATATTGCCAGGAATAGTGGCTATGTCTATATTGCCAGGAATAGTGGCCATGCCTAGATTGCCAGGAATAGTGGCTATGTTTATATTGCCAGGAATAGTGGCTATGCCTATATTGCCAGGAATAGTGGCTATGTCTATATTGCCAGGAATAGTGGCCATGCCTATATTGCCAGGAATAGTGGCTATGTCTATATTGCCAGGAATAGTGGCCATGCCTATATTGCCAGGAATAGTGGCCATGACCATATTGCCACGAATAGTGACTATATCTATATTGCCAGGAATAGTGGCCATGCCTATATTGCCAGGAATAGTGGACATGCCTATATTGCCAGGAATAGTGGCTATGTCTCTATTGCTATGGAGTACGCAACAGTAACGAGAGAAAGAAGCGTTAGAGAAAGAAGAGATAGCTTCCTGAATTTAATAGAGAGACAAGAATACTTGCAAGAATGATATAGAGAATCAGGAGACAGCTCCCTGGCCAGAACATAAACTCTTAAACCATGCATCAAGAATTCAAATGTAAAGTCAATAGTCATCTCCTATCTCATTAACTTGCATCCTCTCTCTCATGCTCCTTTCTCATCCTACCCCTCTCTCATCAGTATCTCATCCTTCTCTTACCCTCTTCCTGATACCTCCTGTAGCCTGTCACTCTTTCTCATAATTTTCATCTTATGTAACACCCTGCACAACAGTGGCAGAAAAATGTCTTGCTTGGGGCAACACGATTATAAAAAACAAAAATGTAGACATTAGTGTCTGTTGTGGGATCGCCCCTTTTTGTATATAATAATGGACACGCCTGAGTGTACATATAAGCCTGTCTATAGAGAGAACAGCAGTTGTAAGGTGAGAGAGTTTAGTTGGAGTTGGTTGGATCTGGAATCACAGTTGCAGTTGCTCTGAGCTCTACTCAGCTAGAATCAGTTACCGGAACCTACTATTTCACTTCAAGACTTGTTATATATTTATTTCTACTAATAGTATTCTTAAATTAACTATCCCGCGTTCCAGTTTGTACATTACGTTCAATATAAGTTACATTTTCTATCTCCATATCTGTTTTTATTATTTATTATTTTGTGCAGTTCCTCAACCGGAATCCACAACAATGTCCTTCCTAAATAGAGAAAGGTAACAAGAAATTAAGAAATCAGAGGAGGAATTTTGAGCTAGGATTTCCGGGGACACGTTTTGTTTGGCTGGTTTAATTTTATATATTTGATTACGTATGGTCATGTTTTGGAGCTATTGGTAAGGAGAGGCCTAGAATAGTAAAGCAGTCAGCAAATGCAATTTGTGTTGGAAGAGAACTGGTGCATATGGCAGTATTGTGCGCCATTGGAGTTGACCACGGGAGTTGCGACTTGTCACTACAAGAAACCTGATATCATCCCCCTGTAGAGTTTGGGCTCTCAACTACCAGATGGAAGCAGCAATCAAAAAACTCATAATCCGGTACCCTCAAAATGAAGAGACGTTGCCATCATGCATCAGTCAGTTAAGTACCATACGTGATACACGCTTTAGGCGATCATGTCTCGAAAGAGACATGACTGACTGCGCAGAAGATTATCCCGCAGTAGGTTGCCATTGCTTTCTGCAGTAGACTGGTTACCAGCCAAGCCTATAGAACCCAATTTGTTCTATTGTTTAACCCATAACTGGAGAACAAAAGAGACGGATTAGTACCTTTCCCACTGGTATTTGCGCGTAAGTGAATGCAAGGAATTCAACTGGAATTCGAACTCGGTTTTCCGATTTGCCGTTCCGAGCCGATATCCACTGCGCCACAACGCACATCCGCCATCATCTGTAAAAACATGTGAAAGTACCACTGTGAAGATCCTGAGGAGATAAAAGAATCCAGGAACCCCTTCTGAAACAGAAAACAACGGATAAACCTTCCACATGTTCAAGAGAAGGGCGAGGCTTATAGACCGCGTGATAGGATAATCTGTCTACTGGTATTAAAAACCTTAGAAAGTTTAAACTTCAGTCAGTATAACTTTGTATAATCCATTACTCATTCAATAAAGGATAAAAAGCGATAGCTGTGAAAAAAAAAACTCAAAATTAAACAAAAGAATTTCAAAGATAACTTCCAATCTTTAAAAGAATTGTCAAACCAAATAACTTTATGGCATTACGAAACTTAACATTCCAATAAAATAAACGTTATAACTAGAAACGCTCATCAGACAAATATGAAAATATGTTTTTTTTCCTCGTCCAAATGAAAAAGGTTACTTCCAGAAAAAAAAAAGACAAAAGAATAAAGAAATATAATGAGAGGCAAATGTTATCAAATTAAAAAAAAGAATTCCGTTTGAATAATTACTGTTGGGGAAAGAAAATAAACGACACCCTTTCAAAACAATCATTCTTCTTCTTCTTCTATGTGCCTTGTCCCTTCAGGACGTAGGCGATCATGGCTCTCCACGTCTCGCTATCCCTTGTGGCTCTTAATATGTTTGCTCCTGTTGCTCCTGGCAACCCCCGTTCCGTCATCCACCTGATCAGTCCCTGCAAATATGTTATCCGCTGCCTTCCTCTGTCTCTCTTTCATTCTATCTGTCCAGTCAGTATCAAGTTCTCCAGGCTCTCCTTCCTCATTGCATGTCCCAGTAACATCAGTTGTCTTTTCCTGATGCTCAGCATCAATTTCCTTTTTGTTGCCATTCTTTCTAACACCTCGTCGTTGCTTGCATGCTCAGTCCACGATATCCGTAGCATCCTTCTGTAGAACCACATTTCGGCCGCTTCCAGTTTTGTCCTCATTTTCGATGATATTGTCCAGCATTCACTGCCGTATGTCGAAACAATCATTACGACACGTAAATGTTTTCCCTAAAATTTAGAAAGTTACGTCCTCTTCCAGAAAACTTAAATATAAAATAGATTAGAATTATTCATAACAGTGTATAAGTAAATTACCAAATATAGGGTATTGAATGTTTTTAATAATTCTTACTTAGACGTATGATAATTTCTGTTGATGACGTCAGGAAGATCATTGATGAAGAAACAGTGTAGGACCTAGGATAGAGTATTAAGTGACACTCTCGTTTGGGTGGAAAGATATGGAAACTTGCCAGTTCAAAACAACCCGCATTTCATGATTCAATAGAAACAATTGAATTAAATCAAACTGTTGTTGTATATTTCCGTAGCAATGAAGCCTGCGTAGAAGGCCAGCAGGCTAAACCCTGTCAAACGCTTTCAACATACTTAGAGCCAGGGCTTCATCTTATTACTGCTATGCGGTGCATTCGATATCGGCTCGGAACGACAAATCGGGGAGCCGAGTTCGAATTCCAGCCAGATTCATTGCATTCACTTGCGCGCAAATACCCTTGGGAAAAATATTAATCCGTCTATTCCTTCCAGTTATGGGTTAAATAACAGGACAGATTGGATTCTATAGCCTTGGTCGGTAACCAGTCTACCGTAGAAAGCAATGACAACCTACTGCGGGATAATCTTCTGCCCATTCAGTCATGTCTCTTTCGAGACATGATCGCCCAAGCGTGTATCACGTATGGCACTTAACTGACTGACTGTATGTTGGATGCTATTAAATCATCAATATCATATATTGTTGCCAACAACTTTTACAAATATATTCTTATTGGCTTTAGTGAATACAAAATGCATATATTATCGTCAGGCTTTATAGTGTTGCCTACAAAATCAGATTACATACATTTTCTTTACGAGTACCAAGATTCATTGGGGTTTGTTTTTTAAGGGCAGGGTCCCCAAGTCCTACCCTTGTTATTTAACCCATAACTGGAAAGAAGGGACGAATTAATACCTTTCCCAAGGGGACCAGTGCTTAAGTGAATGCAGAGTATTCAACTGGAATTCGAACTCGGCTCATCGATTTCTCTTTCCGAGCCGATATCCACTGAACCACAACGCACATCCGTCACTAAACGCTTACAGCACCTGGTATTCCCAAACGGTCACCCATCTAAGTATTGACCAGGCTCAACGTTGCTTAACTTCGGTGATCGAGCTGAGAACCGGTGTATTCAACGTGATATGGCCGTAATCACGCGCATCCATCACTAAACGCTTACAGCATATGGTATTCCCAAACGGTCACCCATCTAAGTACTACTGACCAGGCTCAACGTTGCTTAACTTCCGTCATCGAGCGAGAACTGATGTATTCAACGTGATATGGCTGTTAGCCAATAAACGCTTACCGCATCTCGTACTCCCAAGCGGTCACCCATCTAAGTACTGACCAGGCTCAACGTTGCTTAACTTCGGTGATCGAGCAAGAACCGGTGTATTCAACGTGATAGGCCGTAAGCCCCTATTAATAAGGACTATTCAGCAGACGTTATGTAGATTATAGTGTCAAAAAATCACAGACTTCAGTGGGACTTGCCAATTTCTTTACCTTATATGTTTTTATTTTCTGCTTTTTTTCTAATCGGGAATTCTTTGAGAAAAAGAAGAAAACCAAAATCAAGCACAACAGATTTTTTCTTAAGGTAAAAAGAAGCTAACGAAACAGAAAAAATAATCTATGTAGACAAAAAAAAAGTCCTCAAAATATAAATCCTATCTTCAAGAAATAACATTCAAAACGTTCGACTAAAATATATCTTTTTGGGGAGTTGATAGTCATTTCAGACGCTATTGTATTTTTTCTTGTCGAAGGTTATTAAAAGCATCTTTTTTTTCAATAATTAAGTACCTTGAATATTATTCTTGAAGGCTAAAGGATTTAACCTCACTTTCTATCAGAACGTCATTTCAATCAGAAACCGTCCAGTTTTAGCAGATGAATGGTTACTGAAAACAGCACCTCCTCCAGGTTGAGTCAATTCTTTTCGGATTTTTATTTGGCAGCTTGTTATATAATTATTTTGATACAACTTGTTTTACAATAATTACGAAATTGTTTAAACAATATATCGGATTTATAAGTACATTCCATCAATTGTTTTGTTTAGGTTTCGGATATGAAACTGAATATTTATGACTTTAGATGAAATCTAAACGAGTAATATGGGGTTTAATAATAAATTCGAAACTTATTTGTTTATGAAAATCTTCATAGCCGAGTGGTAAAACGCACTTCGGATGAAACAAAAACTTCTCCTGAAAAGGAAGACGAAGGTTCGAATCCTACCCTAGGGCAGATGTTCATTAATAAGATTTCTCTAATGTATAAGGCAGTCGACAAAATAATGTTTAAAAATAATCGTCTACACAAACAGGGGTATTTACTGAATATAAAACTTTGATCACCAAAGTTAAGCAACGTCAATCATCATAAGTACTTAGATGGGTAACCGTTTAGGAATCCCAGGTGCTGTAAGTTTAAATGTGCGAGTGATGTAATGGATAATGGCTCAGAATTGTTAATCTGAGAACCGAGTTCTATAATTCCAGTTGAGGTCGTTATATTTACTTACAAGCCAACAGCCTTGGAAAAGGTATGAATCCATTTCTTCACCCTCCATCCATGGGTTAATTAGTAAGATTTGTATCTCTAAAACTGTTGTTATATCAAAAACAAAATTTTGTACAAAGTTAGATTTTGGCATTACATTACTCTTAGGGTGAAACACACCCATTTCTCAGATAATGGACTCTCCCTCTTATATTAATAAGAATTAACAGGAAGTTAACTCGAGAAGTTCCTGCCCAGTTTTTGACGTTTGTTGTCATTTTCTGACTTCTCCGACCTTGTTTTGGCGAGCGTCGAACTTTTTTGTTTAAAAAAAACTGATTCACTCATTTGGACTTTTTATTTTACAAAAAAGACCTTTTTGTTGAGCTAAGTTTATTTTTATTTATTTTCTTTTTCGTTTATTTACTTTGTTCTTTTCTTTTTATTCTTCTAGCTTTTTTGTTTTTATTTTCGTATTTTTGGCGGCCATATTTGTTTTTATTTAGGTCGGCCGTTTTGAGTTTATTTTTATTTTTATTTTTTTCAGTATCTGTTTGGCCTTAAGTGCCATATTTATATTTTTTTTTAACTGTCCCTATTTGACCAGAAACTGAAGAATTAGCTGATTTTTATTTTCTTCCACTTTAACTTTTCTTTTTCAGCCCCTCCCCAGTTTTTCTTTTGCGGAAGTCGCCGTTAGGAGACTTTTCGCTTTCTTTTTGTTTGTTTGTATTTGTTTGTATTTGTGTTCTTTGTGCATTTAATTTAATTGTACATTTGTAAAGTTTAATCGTTGTTTAAATTTATTTTCGTTAATTCTTTATTTTGTAAAGTTTAGTTAAACCGTTTAAATTTAATTTTAGCCCCTCCCCCTATTTTCTTTGTCGGGAGTAGCCGTTTAGGCAACTCTTCGTTTTTCTGTTTGTTTTATTTTAAATTTTTTGTGAATTAATTCTTTGTAACTCGTAAAGTTTGTTTGTACAAGTTATTGTTTTCCCCCCCTTTTATTTTTGTAAACCTCTCAAGAGGCTACCCCCTTTTTGCCATTTAAGGCTATTTTTAGTTTCTTTTCGTAGTTTATCAATTTTGTTTATTTTTTGGCCGTTAAAGGCTAGTGTTTTGCCGTAATAGGCTAATCGTATTTTGTATTCATTTTTAAAATCCTTCGGGGTTTGTTGTTTTTATTTTAAAACCGTTTTCTTGTCTTGATTTTTTTTGTATATTTTGTGTTGTTAGTTATTTGTTTTCTTTATATTTTCTATTTTTACTCCCGCCTTTTCCCACCCCTATATATAAGTTGAATTTTGATTGGTGGAGGAAAAAAAAAGTGTGTGGCATAGTGCTTTAAAACTTTAAAATGACCGACACAAGTCGGTCTATAAAGAAAAAATTAAGCTTCGACCCCCCTTGGAAGGGTCCACCGGAAAAAACCGATGAAGCTTTTCCCCCTCTCCCGGGAGGAGGGCAGGACAATGGAAAGGACCAAGGAAATGTTGTGAAAGCAGCAGTGGCCGAGAATGGTCAGGAAGAGGTTATGGAACCTGGAAACAAAGACAAGACAACGAAAGATGCGGAGGCCGGGGAATCGCCCTGTGGCTGGAAGTCCCCTCCGAAAGTCAAGATCAATCTGACGGAGTTCTTGGAGAGAGCTAAGAGCTACGCACACCTTGTTGTAGAAGGTGGGCTCTTGGTAGATCCCCAAGAATTAAAGAGGATTGAAAAAAGAATAGTGTCAGTCTTCGTGGTGGACAAGCGTACGCGCAAGATTTGTCGCAGCACGAAAGACACAGTGTTGAAAACACTGCAGTCAAAGGGGTATAAGCCCTTAAGAATAATTAAAGGGGCGCGCTTCTTCTTGTGGGACATACTGCTACCCACGCCAGAAGAGTGCCTAAAATTGGCGATTGAAGACATATCAACAAAAGATCTTTCTTTTAGAATTATGTATGATGGCAAACAAAGGACCAAGGTAGCAGTGTATGAGGTTCCTCCTCAGGTCATCGGGGAGCATCTGGCTGCCTACTTTTCGCAGTTTGGCCAAATTTTAGATGCCTCCTGCGATGACCTGAACGGGGGATGGTCTTTCGATATGATGATCGACCAAGAGACCTTCAAGACCATCCCCAACTGTCTTGACGTAGGGGGCCTGAGCTTGCCGGTGATGGTGTCCGGCCGCAAACCAAAATGCTGGAGGTGTGGAGAGACTGGTCACCTCTCCTCCTCCTGCCCAGAGAAGAAGGCCTCTGGAAGCCAGGCTCCAATCGACCAAAATCCCCCTCTGGCCGCTCCTGTTACATCCGTCTCGCCCGTAGTGGGCATGCCAATACCCAGGACCGGTGCGGCAGTTACCCCGGTTGGGAACAAGAAAGTTCCCTCACCCCCCGAAAAACCTTCACCAGCTGCAAGTGCAGCCACGGAGAAGGCAAAGGGGGAGTGGCTGGTTGTTGGCAGGGCCAGGGGGAAGCGCCAAGCTGCGGAATCTCGGTCCCCGGAGACCCCAAAGACTAAAGGCACGAACAGCCCCACTCCCTCCACCAGCAAAAAGGGCGATGCCTCGGCTTGGGCGGCTCCAAATTTAGAAGATCTTAAAAAAGCCTACGACCCTGGCTATGAAAAAATGGAGAAGATCAAAAAGCTAAAGAAACAACTTGAAAAGCGGCCATTTCGTCCATCGGAGGACTTGATTAAAGATCTACAAAAACGTCCGTCTCGCTCCTCGGCCTCTGCCCCGTCCTCCCCTCAAAAGAAAAAGCCTGGGAAAACAAAGGAAACACACTCATTACAACCCACTCCCCGGAAACCTTCCCCTCGCAGTCGAGACCCCAGTCCTGTCATCAATTATTTCCGGATGTCTCCATGTCTCTCTCCCTGTCCCTCTCCCCCAAAACAGATGCCTCCACCATCAAAAAGGCAACGAAGCTCGTCAGCCGAGGTTAAGGAAGCGCGCAAGAAGCCGGCGAAACTACCATACAGGCAAGGGGAGGACATCTGCCGTATTTCCCCGGCCCAGGCTGAAAGAGCCAGAGATTTTGGAAATAGGATCAAGCAGTTAAAGGCGCTTCTATCAATGAAGAAATGTGGTGACAAGGATGTTGAGTCGCCGGGAAACTTTCCTCATGCTCAACGGTTATTAACCGTCATCCGAACTGGGCCGGGAGCACGGCAGACTTGGGGCATGGTCGAGGAAGCCGCTAAAATACAACTATCTCCACCAATCATTACAACCAAGTCGGAAAAGCTGACAAACTTAGAGAAATTTTGTACAGGACGGGTCCCGGTTTTAGTTCACCCCTCCCTCTATAGGGCGCTAAAACTAACCTTTCCCTGGGATGTTGGCGGCGTCTCCTCTGACGGCACCATCAAGAATGAGATGGGCCATGGGTCAATGGGAGAGGCTGTCGGCATCCTTTCCCCGACCATGTTCTGTCCAGGACCCCAACCCTAATTAAGGATCATAATGGCTCTCTGGTTAGCAAGCGTGAATGCCCGGGGGCTGAGGTCAGAGTCTCGGAGGGTGAGACTCCTTCATGACCTCCAGCGCCTCGGGGTGGATGTTTGTTGTCTGCAGGAAACCCGGTTTTTAGCTGGCGACTATGAGGGCATACTGTCTAGGGATTACGATCTCTATTCAGCATGTTTTGATGGTCGTTCTAGAGGTGTTTCCTGGCTAGTGAGCAAGTCTTTGGGTGCGGCGTGTACGCTTGTCTTCGCGGATCCAGCGGGCAGGATTTGTGTGCTGGATATTACCATAAAGGAGAAGTCTTTTCGCCTCATTGGGGTTTATGCGCCCAATGTCCATGCGGAGCGTCCTGCTTTGTTTCGGCAGCTCGAGTCGTTCTTTGGAACATCGAGGCGGGTAATTTTAGCGGGGGATTGGAATGCCGTCCTTGACCCTGAGAAGGATCGTATAGGAGAAAGATCGGGTACTAACAACCCGGATGTGAAACCATTTCGGGAATTTATCGACAGGAATGATCTTGTCGATAAGTACCGAAATGAACACCCCGGGAGGTAGTGTGGACTTGGACTAATAGGGGCAGCTCGGATTCGAAGGTACGCGCAAGCTACCTCGACCGAGTCCTAGTTAGGAGAGTCGACGTAGGGCTCTTAGGTTGTCCAAGTTTCCATTCCATAGTTTACACGGATCATAGGCTCGTCCGGGTTCGTGTAAACTTAGATAAGCCTAAGGTTAAGTTGGCTGGCTACTGGAAATTGAACGCGTCATTATTTGATAGCCAAGATTTCCAGCACCAGCTTTTACTAACACTAAAGCGGGAACTGACGGGGGCTGTGGTTGGGAATAAGTGGTGGGATACACTTAAATCCAAAATTAGGTCGTTTGCTGCCGACTATAGCCGTCGGCTCAACTTAGCTAATTTAGCGGCGCAATCGACGTTAGAGAAAAAGTTGATCGGGCAGTTAAATCCCGTAATAGTGGGGACGTAGCCTTAGCTAGGGCCGAGCTGGCCTCCTTGGCTATCAAGAAGGATCAAGCTCTGGTAGTTAGGGCTAGGTTAAAAAGAATGTCTTCTGAGGCAACGAATATGGCCGCAGAATTGCGTGCAGAGGAAGCTAGGCAAGCAGCCAATCGGCATATCAAGGACATCACATTGCCGGATGGTCGTACCGTGACTACAGACGTGGGTATATGTGGAGCTTTTCGGGATTACTTCCAGGATCTTTTCACCAGGGAGCCCGGTCTGAGCTCTGCTCAGTTCGACACCTATTTGGCTGACTTTCCCCGCCTCGAGGCGGCTGAAGCGGCTAGGTGCGAGGGGCCCATAACAGAGTCGGAAATCTGGGATGCGCTGAAATTGGTTGGCCGGGACAAAACTCCAGGTTTGGATGGTCTTCCCTACGAACTGTACTTGAGGCAGTCGTCCGTTCTTGTTCCTCTGCTGGCTCTTGTTTATAACAACTGGATGAAGCAGGGGTCTATACCTCGTCGCTTCACCAGGGGTGTAATCAAGTTGCTTCGCAAGAGCAAGAGCGGTGGGGGTGGCATAGATAATTATCGGCCTTTAACGATGTTAAATACTGACTTAAAGATTTTTGCCAAGATCTTGGCCGGCCGTTTGCAGGCTGTCCTCTCTAGTCTGATTGGCCCCGAGCAGACTTGTGCTGTGAAGGGCAGGACTATTCAGGACAACCTTCATTTGGTACGCCTGATCATCGAGAAAACCGACACCGAAGCCGCGCTGATCAATTTGGATCAGTCCAAGGCTTTCGATAGGGTTGACCATCGTTTCTTGGAGTCTGTCCTTTCCGCCGCCGGTTTCGGGCCGTACTTTCGCTCCTGGATCCGACTGCTGTATGAGTCCCCCGGTGCGCTGGTGGAAGTGAATGGGGTAAGATCGAAGCCCTTCACTTTATCTCGCTCCATTCGTCAAGGTTGTCCACTTTCGCCTTTGCTGTACGTTCTTGCGTTGGAGCCATTCCTTCGCAAGTTAAAGGCGAATCCGGTCCTTCGCGGAATTTCCGTACCTGGTGCTACCACCTCGGCCAGGTACTCCGCCTATGCTGACGACGTTTCGGTTTTTGTGTCGAGCAAAGCCGAGATTGACGAAGTCAGCAAAGAAATCAGATGTTATGAGACGGTGACAGGGGCCAAGATCAATCGCGATAAGTCTGTTGGCTTGCGATTGGGTGCGTGGAAGGGAGTTTCTCTTCCCGGACCTTTCCTCTGGACGGACGGGCCGATCAAGATTCTCGGCGTCTTTTTCGGTCCTGATCTCCAGTTGGAAATGAATTGGTCGGAGGTTCGAGAGAAGGCCGAGGGCGCAGTTCGTCTGTGGACTCGGAGGAGGCTCTCCTTAAAGGGGAGGGCGGAAGTATGTGCTTCGCACATCTACCCGATTCTCCTTTACCGACTCTCGGTACTTCCTGTCCCGTGTGCCATTCGTTTGGGTTTAATTCAGTTCTTGTTCTCCTTCCTTTGGGGAGAAGGCAAGTCTCCCAAGGTACGTCGCGAGATCTGTTGCCTGCATCCATCTGAGGGCGGTCTGGGCATGCCTAGCGTTGAGATTCGTCAACACACGCTTCGCATTAGATTCCTGGATCGAATGTGTATGCTGGAGGATGAGAACGGCGCCCTCGTTCAAGAGGACGTCCATAAAAACTTTCCATCCCTGAGAAGTGTGCATTTGTCGGAGGAGGAGGCCGGCCGTACTCCTCGTGGCGAGTGCTCCTTCTATAAAGAATGTCGTTTGGCTCTCCAGTTTCTCTTGCGGGCTACGGATGGCCTCTCCAACGCCCAATCGTTGTCTCTTAGGGCATTATATCGGGTTTTAGTTAGGGGGGCCGTTCAAGATGAACTGATTGGCGAGCTCGGGCTTACGAAGCAGGAGGCTCGCTCCATATGGCCTTGGGCGCCTGGGTTGAAATGTCTCACTAACGATGAGGCATCACTCACCTGGCTGATGATTCGAAAGGCTCTCTGGGTAGGCAAGAGGCTTCATGCAGCGGGCCTAACACCAAAATCAACCTGCGTGCGTTGTGGGCTGACGACGGAAACCGTCGATCATGCCTTCTTCCACTGCAGTGTTGTTGCTCCGTTGTGTAAGTTTCTTGAAGACCTCATGGTTCGTATGCTGCGTGGAAAGTTCTTTGTCCTTGAGGCTAGTTCTGTTTGTAGCAATGTCGTACCTCCGTTATCTAGGGCTGAGCACTATGTGCTCTTTTGCTTACTAGGTGTTATGCGAATCGTGATTTGGACGACGCGACAGAAGGAATTCTATGGTGATGAGAAGTTTACCTCTTCCCAACTGATCTTGTTCTTTAAGCATCAGCTTAAAGTCAAGATCAGGACGGAAAGGAAACGACTCACTCCATCTGAATTTGGCAAAAGGTGGGTGAGTCTTGCGCGATTCTGTCGAGTGAAAGGTGCTGACCTGGAGTGGTTGTTTGATGCTGGTTAGGCATCAGGATATTGGGTGTGCTGGGCTGAACATGTGCACCCCGTCCCTGTTAGGTTAGTGTAGGGAAAGTTTGATTTTTTCTGTTTTTTGCTTCATTGTTAACTTAGCTAGGTTATGATTGCTCATTGGCCCCCTTTTTCTTTTTCGTCCCCTATTTTTCTTTAGTTTAATCCCCCATCCCTTCCCACTTTAGGTGTTCAACAATGTTAGTTCTCCGGTGGATGCGTGTCGTCTTTCGTTATTTTTCAAGTGTGCTTTTCGTTTTTGTTATGATGTTTAAATGTGTGAGTGATTGTGTGAGTAATTGCTGATCGGATATATGGTATTATACTTCTAAAGCCACGCATTATATTTCGTCCGGGGAAGTGATTTTGCTGTCACAATATTAGAGTAGTGGGGGGCTTTTATTACTAATACGATTTTGTTTAGTTTCTTGTACATATATTACTTTCATTGTATAAAATCATTGGGGAATTTTAAATGTTGTTATTTTCTGCCCATGCCCTCCACTGAACATTGTACATATGGGAGTTAAGTAGGACTACATAGAGAACCTGAGGTATTATGGTGGACGTAGTAAGAATGGTAAGTAAAAATGTGGTATTATGGTGAAAGGATTATTGTTAGCGTGTCAGGGTCAACGAAAGTGAATAGCTAAGTTAATTTAGGACAATTGATGACCAGCCTTCCCCATCCCCGTATTAGGCCTTGTGCCACATTTGTACATATCGTACAATAAATAATGAAGTTCCTGCCCAGTTTTTGACGTTTGTTGTCATTTTCTGACTTCTCCGACCTTGTTTTGGCGAGCGTCGAACTTTTTGTTTAAAAAAAACTGATTCACTCATTTGGACTTTTTATTTTACAAAAAAGACCTTTTTGTTGAGCTAAGTTTATTTTTATTTATTTTCTTTTTCGTTTATTTACTTTGTTCTTTTCTTTTTATTCTTCTAGCTTTTTTGTTTTTATTTTCGTATTTTTGGCGGCCATATTTGTTTTTATTTAGGTCGGCCGTTTTGAGTTTATTTTTATTTTTATTTTTATTTTCAGTATCTGTTTGGCCTTAAGTGCCATATTTATATTTTGTTTAATAGTAACTGTCCCTTTTGACCAGAAACTGAAGAATTAGCTGATTTTTATTTTTTTTTCCACTTTAACTTTTCTTTTTTTCAGCCCCTCCCCAGTTTTTCTTTTGCGGAAGTCGCCGTTAGGAGACTTTTCGTTTTCTTTTTGTTTGTTTGTATTTGTTTGTATTTGTTTTCCTTGTACATTTAATTTAATTGTACATTTGTAAAATTTAATCGTTGTTTAAATTTATTTTCGTTAATTCATTTATTTTGTAAAGTTTAGTTAAACCGCTTAAATTTAATTTTAGCCCCTCCCCCTATTTTCTTTGTCGGGAGTAGCCGTTTAGGCAACTCTCCGTTTTTCTGTTTGTTTTATTTTCTTTAAATTTCTTTGTGTATTTAGTTTATCGTATTTTGTAAAGTTTATTTTTGTTTTTTATTTTTTTTAACCTCTCAAGAGGCGGATTTTTTGCCTATTTTCTGCTCTTATATTTTTAAGAGTTGAATTTCACTGTTAAAAGCAAGTTGTTCTAAGCCGTTTTGTTATTTCTAATTTTTGCCGATATAGGCTAATTTTATTTATTGTTGTTCGTGTAATTTTCTTGTGAGGTGGTTAATTTGTGTAACATATTTATTTCCCCCCCCCCCCCCCACATTTTTCCCGTTTTTTCCCTACCCCTCTCCATTCCCCTATCATTTACGGAGGAAAAAAATAATAATTATATCGATCACGGCCAGTAAAAATAAAAATGGCCGACTCAAGTCGGTCAGCTAGAAAAAAACTGATTTTCGACCCGCCCGGGAAGGGCCCGCCTGACAAAAATGAAGAGTCCTATCCCCCTCTAAAGGATTCAAAAAAGCAAAATTATGAGACCAAGAATAAGGTGGCCGAGAATGGCCAAAAGTCTACGGCAAATGACAAGGCGAAAAGTACCAGAGACAAAAACAAAGATGCTGAGGCCGGGGTGTCGCCCGATTGCTGGAAGTCCCCACCTAGTTGCATTATAAACATAGCGGAGTTTCTGGAGAGATCTAAAGGTTTCGACCATCTTTTGAAAGATGACGGACTTTTGGAAAACCCCCAGGAATTACAAAAGTTTGAAAAGAGAATGGTGTCGGTCTTCGTGGTGGACAAGCGTTCGCGCAAAATTTGTCGCTCCACGAAAGACACAGTGATCCGATCACTGGTGTCCCTAGGGGTTAGGCCCCAAAGAATAATAAAAGGACCAGCCTTTTTCAATTGGGACGTACTGCTGCCCACACCGGAGGATTGCATGGATGCAGTAAGTAGAGAATTGATAACTGATGACCTAATCCTGAGAACAGAATATGAAGGCCGTAGGAGGACCAACGTAGCAGTATATGAGGTGCCTCCTCAGGTTGTCGGCGAACACCTGGCCTCTTATTTTAAAAAATATGGCCAGATACTCGCAGCCTCTTCTGACAACCTGAACGGGGGATGGACATTCGACATACTGAGCGATAAAGAAGCCTTCGACTCCATCCCCAACTGCTTGGATTATTGCGGCCGGAAAATGCCGGTCATAGTGACCGGCCGAAAACCAACTTGCTGGAAGTGCGGGCAGACTGGTCACCTGTCCTCTTCCTGCCCAGAGAAGAAGGCCTCTGGTGATCCGGCCGCCGTCGACCAAAATACCCCTAAGCCTGACAACCGTAGTTCCGCAACGCCTGTAATGGGCCTAGCAGTGGCACGGCCCGGTGTCTCACAAACACCGGGTGGGTCTCGGCCCCCATCCTCCCAAATTCCGAAGCCTGCCGCAAGTGTGGTCAAGGACAAGGATGAGGGAGTATGGCATGTCGTTGCTAGAGGCAAAGGGAAGATCCGAGCAGCGGTGCCTCAGTCCCCTGAAACTCCTAGGGATGACACCGACAGTCCCACTCCCTCTGGCAGCTCTAAAGGCGACGTCCCGGCGGTGCATTTAGACAGGCCTTTGAGTGAGATTCAAAAAAAAGCGGAACCGAATTGGGAAAAAATCGTCCAGCTGCGAAAATTAAAGAAAGACCTAGAGAAGAAGAAATCAACAAATTTAGCAGCTCCCCACTCTTCCGTCTCCGCCCCGTCTTCTCCCTCCCGGAAAAAAACCATGCCCCCCCCTCCCATGACAAAGTCTCTGACCACTTCCCCGTCGAAAATGACCACCTTCAAAAAGCATTCCCCAGTCTCTTCTCGTATCCCTTCCACTCCTGCTTCTCCCGATGTCTCACCCACTCCCACCCCAACACCTAATCCTTCTCTCTCTCCTCACAAGTCTAAAAGACAAAGAAGCCCTGAAGTAGCGTCTGGTGAGGAAAAAAGAAAGAAAATGAAACCTCCTTTCAATCTCGGTGAAGAAGTTTGCCGAGTTTCTGCAGAAACAGCTCAAAAGGCGCTGAGCCATTCAAAGCGCTTAAAAACTTTAATTTCATTTAAAAAAGTACACGACAAAGATGTCGAAGATCCGCGCAATTTCCCAAACGCCAAGAGGATCTTGACGGTCGTGCGGTCTGGCGCTGGTACTAGACAAATATGGACTATGTTAGGGGAGGCGAATGATTCGTTTGCTACGAACCCTCCCCTTTCTTATTTCCATGATGAGGACAATGCAAATTTGCAGCAGTTTTGTTCTGGGAGGACCCCGGTTTATGTTCACCCCTCCCTTTACAGAGCGTTGAAACTAACGTTTCCCCTGGACATTGGCGGCCTGTCCTATGATGGCACTATCAAAAGTGAAATGGGTCTCGGCTCAATGGGACGGGCTGTCGGTGTCCTGTCACCGGACATGTTCGGAACAGTTCCTCAACCCTAATCGGACTGATAATGGCTCTCTGGTTAGCAAGTATGAATGCCCGGGGGCTGAGGTCTGAGTCTCGGAGGGTGAGACTCCTTCATGATCTCCAGCGCCTCGGGGTGGATGTTTGTTGTTTGCAGGAGACCCGGTTTTTTGCTGGCGACTATGAGGGCATACTGTCTAGGGATTACGATCTCTATTCAGCATGTTTTGATGGTCGGTCTAGAGGTGTTTCCTGGCTAGTGAGCAAGTCTTTGGGTGCGGCGTGTGCGCTTGTCTTCGCGGATCCAGCGGGCAGGATTTGTGTGCTGGATATTACCATAAAGGAGAAGTCTTTTCGCCTCATTGGGGTTTATGCGCCCAATGTCCATGCAGGGCGTCCTGCTTTGTTTCGGCAGCTCGAGTCGTTCTTTGGAACATCGAGGCGGGTAATTTTAGCGGGGGATTGGAATGCCGTCCTTGACCCTGAGAAGGATCGTATAGGAGAAAGATCGGGTACTAACAACCCGGATGTGAAACCATTTCGGGAATTTATCGACAGGAATGATCTTGTCGATAAATACCGAAATGAACACCCCCGGGAGGTAGTGTGGACTTGGACTAATAGGGGCAGCTCGGATTCGAAGGTACGCGCAAGCTACCTCGACCGAGTCCTAGTTAGGAGAGTCGACGTAGGGCTCTTAGGTTGTCCAAGTTTCCATTCCATAGTTTACACGGATCATAGGCTCGTCCGGGTTCGTGTAAACTTAGATAAGCCTAAGGTTAAGTTGGCTGGCTACTGGAAATTGAACGCGTCATTATTTGATAGCCAAGATTTCCAGCACCAGCTTTTACTAACACTAAAGCGGGAACTGACGGGGGCTGTGGTTGGGAATAAGTGGTGGGATACACTTAAATCCAAAATTAGGTCGTTTGCTGCCGACTATAGCCGTCGGCTCAACTTAGCTAATTTAGCGGCGCAATCGACGTTAGAGAAAAAGTTGATCGGGCAGTTAAATCCCGTAATAGTGGGGACGTAGCCTTAGCTAGGGCCGAGCTGGCCTCCTTGGCTATCAAGAAGGATCAAGCTCTGGTAGTTAGGGCTAGGTTAAAAAGAATGTCTTCTGAGGCAACGAATATGGCCGCAGAATTGCGTGCAGAGGAAGCTAGGCAAGCAGCCAATCGGCATATCAAGGACATCACATTGCCGGATGGTCGTACCGTGACTACAGACGTGGGTATATGTGGAGCTTTTCGGGATTACTTCCAGGATCTTTTCACCAGGAGCCCGGTCTGAGCTCTGCTCAGTTCGACACCTATTTGGCTGACTTTCCCCGCCTCGAGGCGGCTGAAGCGGCTAGGTGCGAGGGGCCCATAACAGAGTCGGAAATCTGGGATGCGCTGAAATTGGTTGGCCGGGACAAAACTCCAGGTTTGGATGGTCTTCCCTACGAACTGTACTTGAGGCAGTCGTCCGTTCTTGTTCCTCTGCTGGCTCTTGTTTATAACAACTGGATGAAGCAGGGGTCTGTACCTCGTCGCTTCACCAGGGGTGTAATCAAGTTGCTTCGCAAGAGCAAGAGCGGTGGGGGTGGCATAGATAATTATCGGCCTTTAACGATGTTAAATACTGACTTAAAGATTTTTGCCAAGATCTTGGCCGGCCGTTTGCAGGCTGTCCTCTCTAGTCTGATTGGCCCCGAGCAGACTTGTGCTGTGAAGGGCAGGACTATTCAGGACAACCTTCATTTGGTACGCCTGATCATCGAGAAAACCGACACCGAAGCCGCGCTGATCAATTTGGATCAGTCCAAGGCTTTCGATAGGGTTGACCATCGTTTCTTGGAGTCTGTCCTTTCCGCCGCCGGTTTCGGGCCGTACTTTCGCTCCTGGATCCGACTGCTGTATGAGTCCCCCGGTGCGCTGGTGGAAGTGAATGGGGTAAGATCGAAGCCCTTCACTTTATCTCGCTCCATTCGTCAAGGTTGTCCACTTTCGCCTTTGCTGTACGTTCTTGCGTTGGAGCCATTCCTTCGCAAGTTAAAGGCGAATCCGGTCCTTCGCGGAATTTCCGTACCTGGTGCTACCACCTCGGCCAGGTACTCCGCCTATGCTGACGACGTTTCGGTTTTTGTGTCGAGCAAAGCCGAGATTGACGAAGTCAGCAAAGAAATCAGATGTTATGAGACGGTGACAGGGGCCAAGATCAATCGCGATAAGTCTGTTGGCTTGCGATTGGGTGCGTGGAAGGGAGTTTCTCTTCCCGGACCTTTCCTCTGGACGGACGGGCCGATCAAGATTCTCGGCGTCTTTTTCGGTCCTGATCTCCAGTTGGAAATGAATTGGTCGGAGGTTCGAGAGAAGGCCGAGGGCGCAGTTCGTCTGTGGACTCGGAGGAGGCTCTCCTTAAAGGGGAGGGCGGAAGTATGTGCTTCGCACATCTACCCGATTCTCCTTTACCGACTCTCGGTACTTCCTGTCCCGTGTGCCATTCGTTTGGGTTTAATTCAGCTCTTGTTCTCCTTCCTTTGGGGAGAAGGCAAGTCTCCCAAGGTACGTCGCGAGATCTGTTGCCTGCATCCATCTGAGGGCGGTCTGGGCATGCCTAGCGTTGAGATTCGTCAACACACGCTTCGCATTAGATTCCTGGATCGAATGTGTATGCTGGAGGATGAGAACGGCGCCCTCGTTCAAGAGGACGTCCATAAAAACTTTCCATCCCTGAGAAGTGTGCATTTGTCGGAGGAGGAGGCCGGCCGTACTCCTCGTGGCGAGTGCTCCTTCTATAAAGAATGTCGTTTGGCTCTCCAGTTTCTCTTGCGGGCTACGGATGGCCTCTCCAACGCCCAATCGTTGTCTCTTAGGGCATTATATCGGGTTTTAGTTAGGGGGGCCGTTCAAGATGAACTGATTGGCGAGCTCGGGCTTACGAAGCAGGAGGCTCGCTCCATATGGCCTTGGGCGCCTGGGTTGAAATGTCTCACTAACGATGAGGCATCACTCACCTGGCTGATGATTCGAAAGGCTCTCTGGGTAGGCAAGAGGCTTCATGCAGCGGGCCTAACACCAAAATCAACCTGCGTGCGTTGTGGGCTGACGACGGAAACCGTCGATCATGCCTTCTTCCACTGCAGTGTTGTTGCTCCGTTGTGTAAGTTTCTTGAAGACCTCATGGTTCGTATGCTGCGTGGAAAGTTCTTTGTCCTTGAGGCTAGTTCTGTTTGTAGCAATGTCGTACCTCCGTTATCTAGGGCTGAGCACTATGTGCTCTTTTGCTTACTAGGTGTTATGCGAATCGTGATTTGGACGACGCGACAGAAGGAATTCTATGGTGATGAGAAGTTTACCTCTTCCCAACTGATCTTGTTCTTTAAGCATCAGCTTAAAGTCAAGATCAGGACGGAAAGGAAACGACTCACTCCATCTGAATTTGGCAAAAGGTGGGTGAGTCTTGCGCGATTCTGTCGAGTGAAAGGTGCTGACCTGGAGTGGTTGTTTGATGCTGGTTAGGCATCAGGATATTGGGTGTGCTGGGCTGAACATGTGCACCCCGTCCCTGTTAGGTTAGTGTAGGGAAAGTTTGATTTTTTCTGTTTTTTGCTTCATTGTTAACTTAGCTAGGTTATGATTGCTCATTGGCCCCCTTTTTCTTTTTCGTCCCCTATTTTTCTTTAGTTTAATCCCCCATCCCTTCCCACTTTAGGTGTTCAACAATGTTAGTTCTCCGGTGGATGCGTGTCGTCTTTCGTTATTTTTCAAGTGTGCTTTTCGTTTTTGTTATGATGTTTAAAAGTGTGAGTGATTGTGTGAGTAATTGCTGATCGGATATATGGTATTATACTTCTAAAGCCACGCATTATATTTCGTCCGGGGAAGTGATTTTGCTGTCACAATATTAGAGTAGTGGGGGGCTTTTATTACTAATACGATTTTGTTTAGTTTCTTGTACATATATTACTTTCATTGTATAAAATCATTGGGGAATTTTAAATGTTGTTATTTTCTGCCCATGCCCTCCACTGAACATTGTACATATGGGAGTTAAGTAGGACTACATAGAGAACCTGAGGTATTATGGTGGACGTAGTAAGAATGGTAAGTAAAAATGTGGTATTATGGTGAAAGGATTATTGTTAGCGTGTCAGGGTCAACGAAAGTGAATAGCTAAGTTAATTTAGGACAATTGATGACCAGCCTTCCCCATCCCCGTATTAGGCCTTGTGCCACATTTGTACATATCGTACAATAAATAATGAAGTTCCTGCCCAGTTTTTGACGTTTGTTGTCATTTTCTGACTTCTCCGACCTTGTTTTGGCGAGCGTCGAACTTTTTTGTTTAAAAAAAACTGATTCACTCATTTGGACTTTTTATTTTACAAAAAAGACCTTTTTGTTGAGCTAAGTTTATTTTTATTTATTTTCTTTTTCGTTTATTTACTTTGTTCTTTTCTTTTTATTCTTCTAGCTTTTTTGTTTTTATTTTCGTATTTTTGGCGGCCATATTTGTTTTTATTTAGGTCGGCCGTTTTGAGTTTATTTTTATTTTTATTTTTTTTTCAGTATCTGTTTGGCCTTAAGTGCCATATTTATATTTTTTTTTAATTGTCCCTATTTTGACCAGAAGCTGAAGAATTAGCTGATTTTTATTTTTCTTCCAATTTAACTTTTCTTTTTTTTCAGCCCCTCCCCAGTTTTTCTTTTGCGGAAGTCGCCGTTAGGAGACTTTTCGTTTTCTTTTTGTTTGTTTGTATTTGTTTGTATTTGTTTTCCTTGTACATTTAATTTGATTGTACATTTGTAAAATTTAATCGTTGTTTAAATTTATTTTCGTTAATTCATTTATTTTGTAAAGTTTAGTTAAACCGCTTAAATTTAATTTTAGCCCCTCCCCCTATTTTCTTTGTCGGGAGTAGCCGTTTAGGCAACTCTCCGTTTTTCTGTTTGTTTTATTTTCTTTAAATTTCTTTGTGTATTTAGTTTATCGTATTTTGTAAAGTTTATTTTTGTTTTTATTTTTTTTAACCTCTCAAGAGGCGGATTTTTTGCCTATTTTCTGCTCTTATATTTTTAAGAGTTGAATTTCACTGTTAAAAGCAAGTTGTTCTAAGCCGTTTTGTTATTTCTAATTTTTGCCGATATAGGCTAATTTTATTTATTGTTGTTCGTGCAATTTTCTTGTGAGGTGGTTAATTTGTGTAACATATTTATTTCCCCCCCCCCCCCCCACATTTTTCCCGTTTTTTCCCTACCCCTCTCCATTCCCCTATCATTTACGGAGGAAAAAATAATAATTATATCGATCACGGCCAGTAAAAATAAAAATGGCCGACTCAAGTCGGTCAGCTAGAAAAAACTGATTTTCGACCCGCCCGGGAAGGGCCCGCCTGACAAAAATGAAGAGTCCTATCCCCCTCTAAAGGATTCAAAAAAGCAAAATTATGAGACCAAGAATAAGGTGGCCGAGAATGGCCAAAAGTCTACGGCAAATGACAAGGCGAAAAGTACCAGAGACAAAAACAAAGATGCTGAGGCCAGGGGTGTCGCCCGATTGCTGGAAGTCCCCACCTAGTTGCATTATAAACATAGCGGAGTTTCTGGAGAGATCTAAAGGTTTCGACCATCTTTTGAAAGATGACGGACTTTTGGAAAACCCCCAGGAATTACAAAAGTTTGAAAAGAGAATGGTGTCGGTCTTCGTGGTGGACAAGCGTTCGCGCAAAATTTGTCGCTCCACGAAAGACACAGTGATCCGATCACTGGTGTCCCTAGGGGTTAGGCCCCAAAGAATAATAAAAGGACCAGCCTTTTTCAATTGGGACGTACTGCTGCCCACACCGGAAGATTGCATGGATGCAGTAAGTAGAGAATTGATAACTGATGACCTAATCCTGAGAACAGAATATGAAGGCCGTAGGAGGACCAACGTAGCAGTATATGAGGTGCCTCCTCAGGTTGTCGGCGAACACCTGGCCTCTTATTTTAAAAAATATGGTCAGATACTCGCAGCCTCTTCTGACAACCTGAACGGGGGATGGACATTCGACATACTGAGCGACAAAGAAGCCTTCGACTCCATCCCCAACTGCTTGGATTATTGCGGCCGGAAAATGCCGGTCATAGTGACCGGCCGAAAACCAACTTGCTGGAAGTGCGGGCAGACTGGTCACCTGTCCTCTTCCTGCCCAGAGAAGAAGGCCTCTGGTGTTCCGGCCGCCGTCGACCAAAATACCCCTAAGCCTGACAACCGTAGTTCCGCAACGCCTGTAATGGGCCTAGCAGTGGCACGGCCCGGTGTCTCACAAACACCGGGTGGGTCTCGGCCCCCATCCTCCCAAATTCCGAAGCCTGCCGCAAGTGTGGTCAAGGACAAGGATGAGGGAGTATGGCATGTCGTTGCTAGAGGCAAAGGGAAGATCCGAGCAGCGGTGCCTCAGTCCCCTGAAACTCCTAGGGATGACACCGACAGTCCCACTCCCTCTGGCAGCTCTAAAGGCGACGTCCCGGCGGTGCATTTAGACAGGCCTTTGAGTGAGATTCAAAAAAAAGCGGAACCGAATTGGGAAAAAATCGTCCAGCTGCGAAAATTAAAGAAAGACCTAGAGAAGAAGAAATCAACAAATTTAGCAGCTCCCCACTCTTCCGTCTCCGCCCCGTCTTCTCCCTCCCGGAAAAAAACCATGCCCCCCCTCCCATGACAAAGTCTCTGACCACTTCCCCGTCGAAAATGACCACCTTCAAAAAGCATTCCCCAGTCTCTTCTCGTATCCCTTCCACTCCTGCTTCTCCCGATGTCTCACCCACTCCCACCCCAACACCTAATCCTTCTCTCTCTCCTCACAAGTCTAAAAGACAAAGAAGCCCTGAAGTAGCGTCTGGTGAGGAAAAAAGAAAGAAAATGAAACCTCCTTTCAATCTCGGTGAAGAAGTTTGCCGAGTTTCTGCAGAAACAGCTCAAAAGGCGCTGAGCCATTCAAAGCGCTTAAAAACTTTAATTTCATTTAAAAAAGTACACGACAAAGATGTCGAAGATCCGCGCAATTTCCCAAACGCCAAGAGGATCTTGACGGTCGTGCGGTCTGGCGCTGGTACTAGACAAATATGGACTATGTTAGGGGAGGCGAATGATTCGTTTGCTACGAACCCTCCCCTTTCTTATTTCCATGATGAGGACAATGCAAATTTGCAGCAGTTTTGTTCTGGGAGGACCCCGGTTTATGTTCACCCCTCCCTTTACAGAGCGTTGAAACTAACGTTTCCCCTGGACATTGGCGGCCTGTCCTATGATGGCACTATCAAAAGTGAAATGGGTCTCGGCTCAATGGGACGGGCTGTCGGTGTCCTGTCACCGGACATGTTCGGAACAGTTCCTCAACCCTAATCGGACTGATAATGGCTCTCTGGTTAGCAAGTATGAATGCCCGGGGGCTGAGGTCTGAGTCTCGGAGGGTGAGACTCCTTCATGATCTCCAGCGCCTCGGGGTGGATGTTTGTTGTTTGCAGGAGACCCGGTTTTTTGCTGGCGACTATGAGGGCATACTGTCTAGGGATTACGATCTCTATTCAGCATGTTTTGATGGTCGGTCTAGAGGTGTTTCCTGGCTAGTGAGCAAGTCTTTGGGTGCGGCGTGTACGCTTGTCTTCGCGGATCCAGCGGGCAGGATTTGTGTGCTGGATATTACCATAAAGGAGAAGTCTTTTCGCCTCATTGGGGTTTATGCGCCCAATGTCCATGCGGAGCGTCCTGCTTTGTTTCGGCAGCTCGAGTCGTTCTTTGGAACATCGAGGCGGGTAATTTTAGCGGGGGATTGGAATGCCGTCCTTGACCCTGAGAAGGATCGTATAGGAGAAAGATCGGGTACTAACAACCCGGATGTGAAACCATTTCGGGAATTTATCGACAGGAATGATCTTGTCGATAAATACCGAAATGAACACCCCCGGGAGGTAGTGTGGACTTGGACTAATAGGGGCAGCTCGGATTCGAAGGTACGCGCAAGCTACCTCGACCGAGTCCTAGTTAGGAGAGTCGACGTAGGGCTCTTAGGTTGTCCAAGTTTCCATTCCATAGTTTACACGGATCATAGGCTCGTCCGGGTTCGTGTAAACTTAGATAAGCCTAAGGTTAAGTTGGCTGGCTACTGGAAATTGAACGCGTCATTATTTGATAGCCAAGATTTCCAGCACCAGCTTTTACTAACACTAAAGCGGGAACTGACGGGGGCTGTGGTTGGGAATAAGTGGTGGGATACACTTAAATCCAAAATTAGGTCGTTTGCTGCCGACTATAGCCGTCGGCTCAACTTAGCTAATTTAGCGGCGCAATCGACGTTAGAGAAAAAGTTGATCGGGCAGTTAAATCCCGTAATAGTGGGGACGTAGCCTTAGCTAGGGCCGAGCTGGCCTCCTTGGCTATCAAGAAGGACCAAGCTCTGGTAGTTAGGGCTAGGTTAAAAAGAATGTCTTCTGAGGCAACGAATATGGCCGCAGAATTGCGTGCAGAGGAAGCTAGGCAAGCAGCCAATCGGCATATCAAGGACATCACATTGCCGGATGGTCGTACCGTGACTACAGACGTGGGTATATGTGGAGCTTTTCGGGATTACTTCCAGGATCTTTTCACCAGGGAGCCCGGTCTGAGCTCTGCTCAGTTCGACACCTATTTGGCTGACTTTCCCCGCCTCGAGGCGGCTGAAGCGGCTAGGTGCGAGGGGCCCATAACAGAGTCGGAAATCTGGGATGCGCTGAAATTGGTTGGCCGGGACAAAACTCCAGGTTTGGATGGTCTTCCCTACGAACTGTACTTGAGGCAGTCGTCCGTTCTTGTTCCTCTGCTGGCTCTTGTTTATAACAACTGGATGAAGCAGGGGTCTATACCTCGTCGCTTCACCAGGGGTGTAATCAAGTTGCTTCGCAAGAGCAAGAGCGGTGGGGGTGGCATAGATAATTATCGGCCTTTAACGATGTTAAATACTGACTTAAAGATTTTTGCCAAGATCTTGGCCGGCCGTTTGCAGGCTGTCCTCTCTAGTCTGATTGGCCCCGAGCAGACTTGTGCTGTGAAGGGCAGGACTATTCAGGACAACCTTCATTTGGTACGCCTGATCATCGAGAAAACCGACACCGAAGCCGCGCTGATCAATTTGGATCAGTCCAAGGCATTCGATAGGGTTGACCATCGTTTCTTGGAGTCTGTCCTTTCCGCCGCCGGTTTCGGGCCGTACTTTCGCTCCTGGATCCGACTGCTGTATGAGTCCCCCGGTGCGCTGGTGGAAGTGAATGGGGTAAGATCGAAGCCCTTCACTTTATCTCGCTCCATTCGTCAAGGTTGTCCACTTTCGCCTTTGCTGTACGTTCTTGCGTTGGAGCCATTCCTTCGCAAGTTAAAGGCGAATCCGGTCCTTCGCGGAATTTCCGTACCTGGTGCTACCACCTCGGCCAGGTACTCCGCCTATGCTGACGACGTTTCGGTTTTTGTGTCGAGCAAAGCCGAGATTGACGAAGTCAGCAAAGAAATCAGATGCTATGAGACGGTGACAGGGGCCAAGATCAATCGCGATAAGTCTGTTGGCTTGCGATTGGGTGCGTGGAAGGGAGTTTCTCTTCCCGGACCTTTCCTCTGGACGGACGGGCCGATCAAGATTCTCGGCGTCTTTTTCGGTCCTGATCTCCAGTTGGAAATGAATTGGTCGGAGGTTCGAGAGAAGGCCGAGGGCGCAGTTCGTCTGTGGACTCGGAGGAGGCTCTCCTTAAAGGGGAGGGCGGAAGTATGTGCTTCGCACATCTACCCGATTCTCCTTTACCGACTCTCTGTACTTCCTGTCCCGTGTGCCATTCGTTTGGGTTTAATTCAGCTCTTGTTCTCCTTCCTTTGGGGAGAAGGCAAGTCTCCCAAGGTACGTCGCGAGATCTGTTGCCTGCATCCATCTGAGGGCGGTCTGGGAATGCCTAGCGTTGAGATTCGTCAACACACGCTTCGCATTAGATTCCTGGATCGAATGTGTATGCTGGAGGATGAGAACGGCGCCCTCGTTCAAGAGGACGTCCATAAAAACTTTCCATCCCTGAGAAGTGTGCATTTGTCGGAGGAGGAGGCCGGCCGTACTCCTCGTGGCGAGTGCTCCTTCTATAAAGAATGTCGTTTGGCTCTCCAGTTTCTCTTGCGGGCTACGGATGGCCTCTCCAACGCCCAATCGTTGTCTCTTAGGGCATTATATCGGGTTTTAGTTAGGGGGGCCGTTCAAGATGAACTGATTGGCGAGCTCGGGCTTACGAAGCAGGAGGCTCGCTCCATATGGCCTTGGGCGCCTGGGTTGAAATGTCTCACTAACGATGAGGCATCACTCACCTGGCTGATGATTCGAAAGGCTCTCTGGGTAGGCAAGAGGCTTCATGCAGCGGGCCTAACACCAAAATCAACCTGCGTGCGTTGTGGGCTGACGACGGAAACCGTCGATCATGCCTTCTTCCACTGCAGTGTTGTTGCTCCGTTGTGTAAGTTTCTTGAAGACCTCATGGTTCGTATGCTGCGTGGAAAGTTCTTTGTCCTTGAGGCTAGTTCTGTTTGTAGCAATGTCGTACCTCCGTTATCTAGGGCTGAGCACTATGTGCTCTTTTGCTTACTAGGTGTTATGCGAATCGTGATTTGGACGACGCGACAGAAGGAATTCTATGGTGATGAGAAGTTTACCTCTTCCCAACTGATCTTGTTCTTTAAGCATCAGCTTAAAGTCAAGATCAGGACGGAAAGGAAACGACTCACTCCATCTGAATTTGGCAAAAGGTGGGTGAGTCTTGCGCGATTCTGTCGAGTGAAAGGTGCTGACCTGGAGTGGTTGTTTGATGCCGGTTAGGCATCAGGATATTGGGTGTGCTGGGCAGAACATGTGCACCCCGTCCCTGTTAGGTTAGTGTAGGGAAAGTTTGATTTTTCTGTTTTTTGCTTCATTGTTAACTTAGCTAGGTTATGATTGCTCATTGGCCCCCTTTTCTTTTTGTCCCCTATTTTTTCTTTAGTTTAACCCCCCTTCCCTTCCCACTTTAGGTGTTCAACAATGTTAGTTCTCCGGTGGATGCGTGGCGACTTTCGTTATTTTTCAAGTGTGTTTTTCGTTTTTGTTATGATGTTTAAATGTGTGAGTGATTGTGTGAGTGATAGCTGATCGGACATATGGTATTATATTTATAAAGCCACGCATTATGTTTCGTCCGGGGAAGTGATTTTGCTGTCACAATATTAGAGTAGTGGGGGGCTTTTATTACTAATATGATTTTGTTTAGTTTCTTGTACATATCTTACTTTCATTGTATAAAATTCATTGGGGATTTTAAATGTTGTTATTTCTGCCCATGCCCTCCACTGAACATTGTACATATGGGAGTTAAGTAGGACTACATAGAGAACCTGAGGTATTATGGTGTACGTGGTAAGAATGGTAAGTAAAAATGTGGTTTTATGGTGAAAGGTTATTGTTAGCGTGTCAGGGTCAACGAAAGTGAATAGCTAAGTTAAATATAGGACAGTTGATGACCAGCCTTCCCCCATCCCCGTATTAGGCCTTGTGCCACATTTGTACTTCAGTACAATAAATAATGAAGTTCTTGCCCAGTTTTTGACGTTTGTTGTCATTTTCTGACTTCTCCGACCTTGTTTTGGCGAGCGTCGAACTTTTTGTTTAAAAAAACTGATTCACTCATTTGGACTGTTTATTTTACAAAAAAGACCTTTTTGTTGAGCTAAGTTTATTTTTATTTATTTTCTTTTTCGTTTATTTACTTTGTTCTTTTCTTTTTTATTCTTCTAGCTTTTTTGTTTTTATTTTCGTATTTTTGGCGGCCATATTTGTTTTTATTTAGGTCGGCCGTTTTGAGTTTATTTTTTCTTTTTCTTTTTTTCAGTATCTGTTTGGCCTTAAGTGCCATATTTATATTTTTTTAACTGTCCCTATTTGACCAGAAACTGAAGAATTAGCTGATTTTTATTTTTCTTCCACTTTAACTTTTCTTTTTTTCAGCCCCTCCCCAGTTTTTCTTTTGCGGAAGTCGCCGTTAGGAGACTTTTCGTTTTCTTTTTGTTTGTTTGTATTTGTTTGTATTTGGTTTCTTTGTGTATTTAATTTAATTGTACATTTGTAAAGTTTAATCGTTGTTTAAATTTATTTTGAATTCTTTTATTTTGTAAAGTTTAGTTAAACCACTTAAATTTAATTTTAGCCCCTCCCGCTATTTTCATTGTCGGGAGTAGCCGTTTAGGCAACTCTCCGTGTTTCTGTTTGTTTTATTTTCTTTTAATTTCTTTGTGTAATTAGTTTATCGTAACTGGTAAAGTTTATTTTTGTATATTTTTTAACCTCTCAAGAGGCTAAACTTTTTGTCGGCTAAGACTAGTTCTTAGTTTGGTAAAAGTTTAATTTTTGGCCGCTAAAGGCTAGTTTTTTGCCAGGCGTGTGAATTGTTTGCCGTTACTGGCCATTTTATTGGGAAATTTTAAATCCTTCGGGGTTCGTTGTTTGAGAAATTTTTGTCCTCTTTGTTTCTATTTTGTGATAGTTTTTTTTTTTTTTTTTTTTTTTTTATTTGTTTTCCCCAAGTTACTCCCATTTCCCACCCTTTCCCATACGTTTAATTTAAGTGTGGTGGACAAATACAAAAATTTTTTGTTGGCGTGCTAAAACCTTAAAATGGCCGACAATAGTCGGTCAATAAAGAAAAAACTAAGTTTTGACCCCCCTGGAAGGGTCCTCCTGATAAAACTGATGAGGATTTTCCCCCACTTCCTGGGAAAGATGAAAAGGAAAAAGAAATAATGAAAGAGACACCAATGGCCGAGAATGGCCAAAAGGAGGCGAATAACAAAGAAAAACCTCAAAAGACGCAAGACGAGACAATGAAAGATGCTGAGGCCGGGGAATCGCCCTGTGGCTGGAAGTCCCCTCCGAAAGTCAAGATCAATCTGACGGAGTTCTTGGAGAGAGCTAAGAGCTACGCACACCTTGTCGTAGAAGGTGGGCTCTTGGAGGATCCCCAAGAATTAAAGAAGATTGAAAAAAGAATAGTGTCAGTCTTCGTGGTGGACAAGCGTACGCGCAAAATTTGTCGCAGCACGAAAGACACAGTGTTGAAAACACTGCAGTCAAAGGGGTATAAGCCCTTAAGAATAATTAAAGGGGCGCGCTTCTTCTTGTGGGACATACTACTACCTACGCCAGAAGAGTGCCTAAAATTGGCGATTGAAGACATATCTACAAAAGAGCTCATATTTAGAATTATGTATGATGGCAAACAAAGGACCAAGGTAGCAGTGTATGAGGTTCCTCCTCAGGTCATCAGGGGAGCATCTGGCTGCCTACTTTTCGCAGTTTGGCCAAATTTTAGATGCCTCCTGCGATGACCTGAACGGGGGATGGTCTTTCGATATGATGATCGACCAGGAGACCTTCAAGACCATCCCCAACTGTCTTGACGTAGGGGGCCTGAGCTTGCCGGTGATGGTGTCCGGCCGCAAACCAAAATGCTGGAGGTGTGGAGAGACTGGTCACCTCTCCTCCTCCTGCCCAGAGAAGAAGGCCTCTGGAAGCCAGGCTCCAATCGACCAAAATCCCCCTCTGGCCGCTCCTGTTACATCCGTCTCGCCCGTAGTGGGCATGCCAATACCCAGGACCGGTGCGGCAGTTACCCCGGTTGGGAACAAAAAAGTTCCCTCACCCCCGAAAAACCTTCGCCAACTGCTAGTGCAGCCTCGGAGAAGGAAAAGGGGGAGTGGCTGGTTGTTGGCAGGGCCAGGGGGAAGCGCCAAGCAGCGGAACCTCGGTCCCCAGATACCCCTAAGACGAAAGGCACAAACAGCCCCACTCCCTCCACCAGCAAGAAGGGCGATGCCTCGGCCTGGTCGGCTCCGAAACTTGAAGAGCTAAAGAAAGCATTCGACCCAGGATATGAAAAGACGCAGAAGATAAAAGAGCTAAAGAAACAACTGGAAAAACGGCCTTTTCGCCCATCAGAGGAGTTGAAGAATCAACTGGCTCAACGTCCACCTCGCCCCTCGGCCTCTGCCCCGTCCTCCCCTCAAAAGAAAAAATCGGGCAAAAAAATTCATTCCTCTCAACCCACTCCCCGTAAACCGTCCCCTCGTAGTCGAGACCCCAGCCCAATCATCAACTATTTTCGTGTTTCTCCATGCCTCTCTCCCTGTCCCTCTCCCCCGAAACAGATGCCCCCTCCATCCAAAAGACAAAGAAGTCTTTCCTCAGAAGATATGGAGGCCCAAAAGAAAAAACCAACAAAGCTGCCATACAGGCAAGGGGAGGACATCTGCCGCATCTCCCCGGCCCAGGCTGAAAGAGCCAAGAATTTCGGGAATAGAATAAAGCAGCTGAAGGCTCTTTTGTCGATGAAAAAGTGTAGTGAGAAAGATATCGAACTACCAAGAAATTTCCCCAAAGCTCAGAGGCTATTAACAGTCATTCGCACTGGGTCAGGGGCGCGGCAGACTTGGGGCATGGTAGAGGAGGCTGCCAAAGCAATTCCTATGATTCCACCCATCATCACAACAAAATCAGAGAAACTCACTAACCTTGAAAAATTCTGTTCTGGACGGGTCCCGGTTTTAGTTCACCCCTCCCTCTATAGGGCGCTAAAACTAACCTTTCCCTGGGATGTTGGCGGCGTCTCCTCTGACGGCACCATCAAGAATGAGATGGGCCATGGGTCAATGGGAGAGGCTGTCGGCATCCTTTCCCCGACCATGTTCTGTCCAGGACCCCAACCCTAATTAAGGATCATAATGGCTCTCTGGTTAGCAAGTATGAATGCCCGGGGGCTGAGGTCTGAGTCTCGGAGGGTGAGACTCCTTCATGATCTCCAGCGCCTCGGGGTGGATGTTTGTTGTTTGCAGGAGACCCGGTTTTTTGCTGGCGACTATGAGGGCATACTGTCTAGGGATTACGATCTCTATTCAGCATGTTTTGATGGTCGGTCTAGAGGTGTTTCCTGGCTAGTGAGCAAGTCTTTGGGTGCGGCGTGTACGCTTGTCTTCGCGGATCCAGCGGGCAGGGATTTGTGTGCTGGATATTACCATAAAGGAGAAGTCTTTTCGCCTCATTGGGGTTTATGCGCCCAATGTCCATGCGGAGCGTCCTGCTTTGTTTCGGCAGCTCGAGTCGTTCTTTGGAACATCGAGGCGGGTAATTTTAGCGGGGGATTGGAATGCCGTCCTTGACCCTGAGAAGGATCGTATAGGAGAAAGATCGGGTACTAACAACCCGGATGTGAAACCATTTCGGGAATTTGTCGACAGGAATGATCTTGTCGATAAATACCGAAATGAACACCCCCGGGAGGTAGTGTGGACTTGGACTAATAGGGGCAGCTCGGATTCGAAGGTACGCGCAAGCTACCTCGACCGAGTCCTAGTTAGGAGAGTCGACGTAGGGCTCTTAGGTTGTCCAAGTTTCCATTCCATAGTTTACACGGATCATAGGCTCGTCCGGGTTCGTGTAAACTTAGATAAGCCTAAGGTTAAGTTGGCTGGCTACTGGAAATTGAACGCGTCATTATTTGATAGCCAAGATTTCCAGCACCAGCTTTTACTAACACTAAAGCGGGAACTGACGGGGGCTGTGGTTGGGAATAAGTGGTGGGATACACTTAAATCCAAAATTAGGTCGTTTGCTGCCGACTATAGCCGTCGGCTCAACTTAGCTAATTTAGCGGCGCAATCGACGTTAGAGACAAAAGTTGATCGGGCAGTTAAATCCCGTAATAGTGGGGACGTAGCCTTAGCTAGGGCCGAGCTGGCCTCCTTGGCTATCAAGAAGGATCAAGCTCTGGTAGTTAGGGCTAGGTTAAAAAGAATGTCTTCTGAGGCAACGAATATGGCCGCAGAATTGCGTGCAGAGGAAGCTAGGCAAGCAGCCAATCGGCATATCAAGGACATCACATTGCCGGATGGTCGTACCGTGACTACAGACGTGGGTATATGTGGAGCTTTTCGGGATTACTTCCAGGATCTTTTCACCAGGGAGCCCGGTCTGAGCTCTGCTCAGTTCGACACCTATTTGGCTGACTTTCCCCGCCTCTCGGCGGCTGAAGCGGCTAGGTGCGAGGGGCCCATAACAGAGTCGGAAATCTGGGATGCGCTGAAATTGGTTGGCCGGGACAAAACTCCAGGTTTGGATGGTCTTCCCTACGAACTGTACTTGAGGCAGTCGTCCGTTCTTGTTCCTCTGCTGGCTCTTGTTTATAACAACTGGATGAAGCAGGGGTCTATACCTCGTCGCTTCACCAGGGGTGTAATCAAGTTGCTTCGCAAGAGCAAGAGCGGTGGGGGTGGCATAGATAATTATCGGCCTTTAACGATGTTAAATACTGACTTAAAGATTTTTGCCAAGATCTTGGCCGGCCGTTTGCAGGCTGTCCTCTCTAGTCTGATTGGCCCCGAGCAGACTTGTGCTGTGAAGGGCAGGACTATTCAGGACAACCTTCATTTGGTACGCCTGATCATCGAGAAAACCGACACCGAAGCCGCGCTGATCAATTTGGATCAGTCCAAGGCATTCGATAGGGTTGACCATCGTTTCTTGGAGTCTGTCCTTTCCGCCGCCGGTTTCGGGCCGTACTTTCGCTCCTGGATCCGACTGCTGTATGAGTCCCCCGGTGCGCTGGTGGAAGTGAATGGGGTAAGATCGAAGCCCTTCACTTTATCTCGCTCCATTCGTCAAGGTTGTCCACTTTCGCCTTTGCTGTACGTTCTTGCGTTGGAGCCATTCCTTCGCAAGTTAAAGGCGAATCCGGTCCTTCGCGGAATTTCCGTACCTGGTGCTACCACCTCGGCCAGGTACTCCGCCTATGCTGACGACGTTTCGGTTTTTGTGTCGAGCAAAGCCGAGATTGACGAAGTCAGCAAAGAAATCAGATGCTATGAGACGGTGACAGGGGCCAAGATCAATCGCGATAAGTCTGTTGGCTTGCGATTGGGTGCGTGGAAGGGAGTTTCTCTTCCCGGACCTTTCCTCTGGACGGACGGGCCGATCAAGATTCTCGGCGTCTTTTTCGGTCCTGATCTCCAGTTGGAAATGAATTGGTCGGAGGTTCGAGAGAAGGCCGAGGGCGCAGTTCGTCTGTGGACTCGGAGGAGGCTCTCCTTAAAGGGGAGGGCGGAAGTATGTGCTTCGCACATCTACCCGATTCTCCTTTACCGACTCTCGGTACTTCCTGTCCCGTGTGCCATTCGTTTGGGTTTAATTCAGCTCTTGTTCTCCTTCCTTTGGGGAGAAGGCAAGTCTCCCAAGGTACGTCGCGAGATCTGTTGCCTGCATCCATCTGAGGGCGGTCTGGGCATGCCTAGCGTTGAGATTCGTCAACACACGCTTCGCATTAGATTCCTGGATCGAATGTGTATGCTGGAGGATGAGAACGGCGCCCTCGTTCAAGAGGACGTCCATAAAAACTTTCCATCCCTGAGAAGTGTGCATTTGTCGGAGGAGGAGGCCGGCCGTACTCCTCGTGGCGAGTGCTCCTTCTATAAAGAATGTCGTTTGGCTCTCCAGTTTCTCTTGCGGGCTACGGATGGCCTCTCCAACGCCCAATCGTTGTCTCTTAGGGCATTATATCGGGTTTTAGTTAGGGGGGCCGTTCAAGATGAACTGATTGGCGAGCTCGGGCTTACGAAGCAGGAGGCTCGCTCCTTATGGCCTTGGGCGCCCGGGTTGAAATGTCTCACTAATGATGAGGCATCACTCACCTGGCTGATGATTCGAAATGCTCTCTGGGTAGGCAAGAGGCTTCATGCAGCGGGCCTAACTCCGAAATCAACCTGCGTGCGTTGTGGGCTGACGACGGAAACCGTCGATCATGCCTTCTTCCACTGCAGTGTTGTTGCTCCGTTGTGTAAGTTTCTTGAAGACCTCATGGTTCGTATGCTGCGTGGAAAGTTCTTTGTCCTTGAGGCTAGTTCTGTTTGTAGCAATGTCGTGCCTCCGTTATCTAGGGCTGAGCACTATGTGCTCTTTTGCTTACTAGGTGTTATGCGAGTCGTGATTTGGACGACGCGACAGAAGGAATTCTATGGGGATGAGAAGTTTACCTCTTCCCAACTGATCTTGTTCTTTAAGCATCAGCTTAAAGTCAAGATCAGGACGGAAAGGAAACGACTCACTCCATCTGAATTTGGCAAAAGGTGGGTGAGTCTTGCGCGATTCTGTCGAGTGAAAGGTGCTGACCTGGAGTGGTTGTTTGATGCCGGTTAGGCATCAGGATATTGGGTGTGCTGGGCAGAACATGTGCACCCCGTCCCTGTTAGGTTAGTGTAGGGAAAGTTTGATTTTCTGTTTTTTGCTTCATTGTTAACTTAGCTAGGTTATGATCGCTCATTGGCCCCCTTTTCTTTTTGTCCCCTATTTTTCTTTAGTTTAACCCCCCTTCCCTTCCCACTTTAGGTGTTCAACAATGTTAGTTCTCCGGTAGATGCGTGGCGACTTTCGTTATTTTTCAAGTGTGCTTTTCGTTTTTGTTATGATGTTTAAATGTGTGAGTGATTGTGTGAGTGATTGCTGATCGGACATATGGTATTATATTTATAAAGCCACGCATTATGTTTCGTCCGGGGAAGTGATTTTGCTGTCACAATATTAGAGTAGTGGGGGGCTTTTATTACTAATATGATTTTGTTTGGTTTCTTGTACATATCTTACTTTCATTGTATAAAATCATTGGGGATTTTAAATGTTGTTATTTCTGCCCATGCCCTCCACTGAACATTGTACATATGGGAGTTAAGTAGGACTACATAGAGAACCTGAGGTATTATGGTGGACGTGGTAAGAATGGTAAGTAAAAATGTGGTTTTATGGTGAAAGGTTTTTGTAAGCGTGTCAGGGTCAACGAAAGTGAATAGCTAAGTTAAATTAGGACAGTTGAAGACCAGCCTTCCCCATCCCCGTATTAGGCCTTGTGCCACATTTGTACTTCTGTACAATAAATAATGAAGTTCTTGCCCAGTTTTTGACGTTTGTTGTCATTTTCTGACTTCTCCGACCTTGTTTTGGCGAGCGTCGAACTTTTTGTTTAAAAAAAACTGATTCACTCATTTGGACTGTTTATTTTACAAAAAAGACCTTTTTGTTGAGCTAAGTTTATTTTTATTTATTTTCTTTTTCGTTTATTTACTTTGTTCTTTTCTTTTTTATTCTTCTAGCTTTTTTGTTTTTATTTTCGTATTTTTGGCGGCCATATTTGTTTTTATTTAGGTCGGCCGTTTTGAGTTTATTTTTTCTTTTTCTTTTTTTCAGTATCTGTTTGGCCTTAAGTGCCATATTTATATTTTTTTAACTGTCCCTATTTGACCAGAAACTGAAGAATTAGCTGATTTTTATTTTTCTTCCACTTTAACTTTTCTTTTTTTCAGCCCCTCCCCAGTTTTTCTTTTGCGGAAGTCGCCGTTAGGAGACTTTTCGTTTTCTTTTTGTTTGTTTGTATTTGTTTGTATTTGGTTTCTTTGTGTATTTAATTTAATTGTACATTTGTAAAGTTTAATCGTTGTTTAAATTTATTTTGAATTCTTTTATTTTGTAAAGTTTAGTTAAACCACTTAAATTTAATTTTAGCCCCTCCCGCTATTTTCATTGTCGGGAGTAGCCGTTTAGGCAACTCTCCGTGTTTCTGTTTGTTTTATTTTCTTTTAATTTCTTTGTGTAATTAGTTTATCGTAACTGGTAAAGTTTATTTTTGTATATTTTTTAACCTCTCAAGAGGCTAAACTTTTTGTCGGCTAAGACTAGTTCTTAGTTTGGTAAAAGTTTAATTTTTGGCCGCTAAAGGCTAGTTTTTTGCCAGGCGTGTGAATTGTTTGCCGTTACTGGCCATTTTATTGGGAAATTTTAAATCCTTCGGGGTTCGTTGTTTGAGAAATTTTTGTCCTCTTTGTTTCTATTTTGTGATAGTTTTTTTTTTTTTTTTTTTTTTTTTTTTTTTTTTTTTTTATTTGTTTTCCCCAAGTTACTCCCATTTCCCACCCTTTCCCATACGTTTAATTTAAGTGTGGTGGACAAATACAAAAATTTTTTGTTGGCGTGCTAAAACCTTAAAATGGCCGACAATAGTCGGTCAATAAAGAAAAAACTAAGTTTTGACCCCCCCCTGGAAGGGTCCTCCTGATAAAACTGATGAGGATTTTCCCCCACTTCCTGGGAAAGATGAAAAGGAAAAAGAAATAATGAAAGAGACACCAATGGCCGAGAATGGCCAAAAGGAGGCGAATAACAAAGAAAAACCTCAAAAGACGCAAGACGAGACAATGAAAGATGCTGAGGCCGGGGAATCGCCCTGTGGCTGGAAGTCCCCTCCGAAAGTCAAGATCAATCTGACGGAGTTCTTGGAGAGAGCTAAGAGCTACGCACACCTTGTCGTAGAAGGTGGGCTCTTGGAGGATCCCCAAGAATTAAAGAAGATTGAAAAAAGAATAGTGTCAGTCTTCGTGGTGGACAAGCGTACGCGCAAAATTTGTCGCAGCACGAAAGACACAGTGTTGAAAACACTGCAGTCAAAGGGTATAAGCCCTTAAGAATAATTAAAGGGGCGCGCTTCTTCTTGTGGGACATACTACTACCTACGCCAGAAGAGTGCCTAAAATTGGCGATTGAAGACATATCTACAAAAGAGCTCATATTTAGAATTATGTATGATGGCAAACAAAGGACCAAGGTAGCAGTGTATGAGGTTCCTCCTCAGGTCATCGGGGAGCATCTGGCTGCCTACTTTTCGCAGTTTGGCCAAATTTTAGATGCCTCCTGCGATGACCTGAACGGGGGATGGTCTTTCGATATGATGATCGACCAGGAGACCTTCAAGACCATCCCCAACTGTCTTGACGTAGGGGGCCTGAGCTTGCCGGTGATGGTGTCCGGCCGCAAACCAAAATGCTGGAGGTGTGGAGAGACTGGTCACCTCTCCTCCTCCTGCCCAGAGAAGAAGGCCTCTGGAAGCCAGGCTCCAATCGACCAAAATCCCCCTCTGGCCGCTCCTGTTACATCCGTCTCGCCCGTAGTGGGCATGCCAATACCCAGGACCGGTGCGGCAGTTACCCCCGGTTGGGAACAAAAAGTTCCCTCACCCCCGAAAAACCTTCGCCAACTGCTAGTGCAGCCTCGGAGAAGGAAAAGGGGGAGTGGCTGGTTGTTGGCAGGGCCAGGGGGAAGCGCCAAGCAGCGGAACCTCGGTCCCCAGATACCCCTAAGACGAAAGGCACAAACAGCCCCACTCCCTCCACCAGCAAGAAGGGCGATGCCTCGGCCTGGTCGGCTCCGAAACTTGAAGAGCTAAAGAAAGCATTCGACCCAGGATATGAAAAGACGCAGAAGATAAAAGAGCTAAAGAAACAACTGGAAAAACGGCCTTTTCGCCCATCAGAGGAGTTGAAGAATCAACTGGCTCAACGTCCACCTCGCCCCTCGGCCTCTGCCCCGTCCTCCCCTCAAAAGAAAAAATCGGGCAAAAAAATTCATTCCTCTCAACCCACTCCCCGTAAACCGTCCCCTCGTAGTCGAGACCCCAGCCCAATCATCAACTATTTTCGTGTTTCTCCATGCCTCTCTCCCTGTCCCTCTCCCCCGAAACAGATGCCCCCTCCATCCAAAAGACAAAGAAGTCTTTCCTCAGAAGATATGGAGGCCCAAAAGAAAAAACCAACAAAGCTGCCATACAGGCAAGGGGAGGACATCTGCCGCATCTCCCCGGCCCAGGCTGAAAGAGCCAAGAATTTCGGGAATAGAATAAAGCAGCTGAAGGCTCTTTTGTCGATGAAAAAGTGTAGTGAGAAAGATATCGAACTACCAAGAAATTTCCCCAAAGCTCAGAGGCTATTAACAGTCATTCGCACTGGGTCAGGGGCGCGGCAGACTTGGGGCATGGTAGAGGAGGCTGCCAAAGCAATTCCTATGATTCCACCCATCATCACAACAAAATCAGAGAAACTCACTAACCTTGAAAAATTCTGTTCTGGACGGGTCCCGGTTTTAGTTCACCCCTCCCTCTATAGGGCGCTAAAACTAACCTTTCCCTGGGATGTTGGCGGCGTCTCCTCTGACGGCACCATCAAGAATGAGATGGGCCATGGGTCAATGGGAGAGGCTGTCGGCATCCTTTCCCCGACCATGTTCTGTCCAGGACCCCAACCCTAATTAAGGATCATAATGGCTCTCTGGTTAGCAAGTATGAATGCCCGGGGGCTGAGGTCTGAGTCTCGGAGGGTGAGACTCCTTCATGATCTCCAGCGCCTCGGGGTGGATGTTTGTTGTTTGCAGGAGACCCGGTTTTTTGCTGGCGACTATGAGGGCATACTGTCTAGGGATTACGATCTCTATTCAGCATGTTTTGATGGTCGGTCTAGAGGTGTTTCCTGGCTAGTGAGCAAGTCTTTGGGTGCGGCGTGTACGCTTGTCTTCGCGGATCCAGCGGGCAGGATTTGTGTGCTGGATATTACCATAAAGGAGAAGTCTTTTCGCCTCATTGGGGTTTATGCGCCCAATGTCCATGCGGAGCGTCCTGCTTTGTTTCGGCAGCTCGAGTCGTTCTTTGGAACATCGAGGCGGGTAATTTTAGCGGGGGATTGGAATGCCGTCCTTGACCCTGAGAAGGATCGTATAGGAGAAAGATCGGGTACTAACAACCCGGATGTGAAACCATTTCGGGAATTTGTCGACAGGAATGATCTTGTCGATAAATACCGAAATGAACACCCCCGGGAGGTAGTGTGGACTTGGACTAATAGGGGCAGCTCGGATTCGAAGGTACGCGCAAGCTACCTCGACCGAGTCCTAGTTAGGAGAGTCGACGTAGGGCTCTTAGGTTGTCCAAGTTTCCATTCCATAGTTTACACGGATCATAGGCTCGTCCGGGTTCGTGTAAACTTAGATAAGCCTAAGGTTAAGTTGGCTGGCTACTGGAAATTGAACGCGTCATTATTTGATAGCCAAGATTTCCAGCACCAGCTTTTACTAACACTAAAGCGGGAACTGACGGGGGCTGTGGTTGGGAATAAGTGGTGGGATACACTTAAATCCAAAATTAGGTCGTTTGCTGCCGACTATAGCCGTCGGCTCAACTTAGCTAATTTAGCGGCGCAATCGACGTTAGAGACAAAAGTTGATCGGGCAGTTAAATCCCGTAATAGTGGGGACGTAGCCTTAGCTAGGGCCGAGCTGGCCTCCTTGGCTATCAAGAAGGATCAAGCTCTGGTAGTTAGGGCTAGGTTAAAAAGAATGTCTTCTGAGGCAACGAATATGGCCGCAGAATTGCGTGCAGAGGAAGCTAGGCAAGCAGCCAATCGGCATATCAAGGACATCACATTGCCGGATGGTCGTACCGTGACTACAGACGTGGGTATATGTGGAGCTTTTCGGGATTACTTCCAGGATCTTTTCACCAGGGAGCCCGGTCTGAGCTCTGCTCAGTTCGACACCTATTTGGCTGACTTTCCCCGCCTCTCGGCGGCTGAAGCGGCTAGGTGCGAGGGGCCCATAACAGAGTCGGAAATCTGGGATGCGCTGAAATTGGTTGGCCGGGACAAAACTCCAGGTTTGGATGGTCTTCCCTACGAACTGTACTTGAGGCAGTCGTCCGTTCTTGTTCCTCTGCTGGCTCTTGTTTATAACAACTGGATGAAGCAGGGGTCTATACCTCGTCGCTTCACCAGGGGTGTAATCAAGTTGCTTCGCAAGAGCAAGAGCGGTGGGGGTGGCATAGATAATTATCGGCCTTTAACGATGTTAAATACTGACTTAAAGATTTTTGCCAAGATCTTGGCCGGCCGTTTGCAGGCTGTCCTCTCTAGTCTGATTGGCCCCGAGCAGACTTGTGCTGTGAAGGGCAGGACTATTCAGGACAACCTTCATTTGGTACGCCTGATCATCGAGAAAACCGACACCGAAGCCGCGCTGATCAATTTGGATCAGTCCAAGGCATTCGATAGGGTTGACCATCGTTTCTTGGAGTCTGTCCTTTCCGCCGCCGGTTTCGGGCCGTACTTTCGCTCCTGGATCCGACTGCTGTATGAGTCCCCCGGTGCGCTGGTGGAAGTGAATGGGGTAAGATCGAAGCCCTTCACTTTATCTCGCTCCATTCGTCAAGGTTGTCCACTTTCGCCTTTGCTGTACGTTCTTGCGTTGGAGCCATTCCTTCGCAAGTTAAAGGCGAATCCGGTCCTTCGCGGAATTTCCGTACCTGGTGCTACCACCTCGGCCAGGTACTCCGCCTATGCTGACGACGTTTCGGTTTTTGTGTCGAGCAAAGCCGAGATTGACGAAGTCAGCAAAGAAATCAGATGCTATGAGACGGTGACAGGGGCCAAGATCAATCGCGATAAGTCTGTTGGCTTGCGATTGGGTGCGTGGAAGGGAGTTTCTCTTCCCGGACCTTTCCTCTGGACGGACGGGCCGATCAAGATTCTCGGCGTCTTTTTCGGTCCTGATCTCCAGTTGGAAATGAATTGGTCGGAGGTTCGAGAGAAGGCCGAGGGCGCAGTTCGTCTGTGGACTCGGAGGAGGCTCTCCTTAAAGGGGAGGGCGGAAGTATGTGCTTCGCACATCTACCCGATTCTCCTTTACCGACTCTCGGTACTTCCTGTCCCGTGTGCCATTCGTTTGGGTTTAATTCAGCTCTTGTTCTCCTTCCTTTGGGGAGAAGGCAAGTCTCCCAAGGTACGTCGCGAGATCTGTTGCCTGCATCCATCTGAGGGCGGTCTGGGCATGCCTAGCGTTGAGATTCGTCAACACACGCTTCGCATTAGATTCCTGGATCGAATGTGTATGCTGGAGGATGAGAACGGCGCCCTCGTTCAAGAGGACGTCCATAAAAACTTTCCATCCCTGAGAAGTGTGCATTTGTCGGAGGAGGAGGCCGGCCGTACTCCTCGTGGCGAGTGCTCCTTCTATAAAGAATGTCGTTTGGCTCTCCAGTTTCTCTTGCGGGCTACGGATGGCCTCTCCAACGCCCAATCGTTGTCTCTTAGGGCATTATATCGGGTTTTAGTTAGGGGGGCCGTTCAAGATGAACTGATTGGCGAGCTCGGGCTTACGAAGCAGGAGGCTCGCTCCATATGGCCTTGGGCGCCTGGGTTGAAATGTCTCACTAACGATGAGGCATCACTCACCTGGCTGATGATTCGAAAGGCTCTCTGGGTAGGCAAGAGGCTTCATGCAGCGGGCCTAACACCAAAATCAACCTGCGTGCGTTGTGGGCTGACGACGGAAACCGTCGATCATGCCTTCTTCCACTGCAGTGTTGTTGCTCCGTTGTGTAAGTTTCTTGAAGACCTCATGGTTCGTATGCTGCGTGGAAAGTTCTTTGTCCTTGAGGCTAGTTCTGTTTGTAGCAATGTCGTACCTCCGTTATCTAGGGCTGAGCACTATGTGCTCTTTTGCTTACTAGGTGTTATGCGAATCGTGATTTGGACGACGCGACAGAAGGAATTCTATGGTGATGAGAAGTTTACCTCTTCCCAACTGATCTTGTTCTTTAAGCATCAGCTTAAAGTCAAGATCAGGACGGAAAGGAAACGACTCACTCCATCTGAATTTGGCAAAAGGTGGGTGAGTCTTGCGCGATTCTGTCGAGTGAAAGGTGCTGACCTGGAGTGGTTGTTTGATGCTGGTTAGGCATCAGGATATTGGGTGTGCTGGGCTGAACATGTGCACCCCGTCCCTGTTAGGTTAGTGTAGGGAAACTTTGATTTTTTCTGTTTTTGGCTTCAATGTTAACTTAGCTAGGTTATGATTGCTCATTGGCCCCCTTTTCTTTTTGTCCCCTATTTTTCTTTAGTTTAACCCCCCCTTCCCTTCCCACCTTAGGTGTTCAACAATGTTAGTTCCCCGGTGGATGCGTGGCGACTTTCGTTATTTTTCAAGTGTGTTTTTCGTTTTTTGTTATGATGTTTAAATCCGTGAGTGATTGTGTGAGTGACTGCTGATCGGACATATGGTATTATATTTATAAAGCCACGCATTATGTTTCGTCCGGGGAAGTGATTTTGCTGTCACAATATTAGAGTAGTGGGGGGCTTTTATTACTAATACGATTTTGTTTAGTTTCTTGTACATATATTACTTTCATTGTATAAAATCATTGGGGAATTTTAAATGTTGTTATTTTCTGCCCATGCCCTCCACTGAAAATTGTACATATGGGAGTTAAGTAGGACTACATAGAGAACCTGAGGTATTATGGTGGACGTGGTAAGAATGGTAAGTAAAAATGTGGTTTTATGGTGAAAGGTTATTGTAAGCGTGTCAGGGTCAACGAAAGTGAATAGCTAAGTTAAATTAGGACAGTTGATGACCAGCCTTTCCCCATCCCCGTATTAGGCCTTGTGCCACATTTGTACTTCAGTACAATAAATAATGAAGTTCTTGCCCAGTTTTTGACGTTTGTTGTCTATTTTCTGACTTCTCCGACCTTGTTTTGGCGAGCGTCGAACTTTTTGTTTAAAAAAAACTGATTCACTCATTTGGACTGTTTATTTTACAAAAAAGACCTTTTTGTTGAGCTAAGTTTATTTTTATTTATTTTCTTTTTCGTTTATTTACTTTGTTCTTTTCTTTTTTATTCTTCTAGCTTTTTTGTTTTTATTTTCGTATTTTTGGCGGCCATATTTGTTTTTATTTAGGTCGGCCGTTTTGAGTTTATTTTTTCTTTTTCTTTTTTTCAGTATCTGTTTGGCCTTAAGTGCCATATTTATATTTTTTAACTGTCCCTATTTGACCAGAAACTGAAGAATTAGCTGATTTTTATTTTTCTTCCACTTTAACTTTTCTTTTTTTCAGCCCCTCCCCAGTTTTTCTTTTGCGGAAGTCGCCGTTAGGAGACTTTTCGTTTTCTTTTTGTTTGTTTGTATTTGTTTGTATTTGGTTTCTTTGTGTATTTAATTTAATTGTACATTTGTAAAGTTTAATCGTTGTTTAAATTTATTTTGAATTCTTTTATTTTGTAAAGTTTAGTTAAACCACTTAAATTTAATTTTAGCCCCTCCCGCTATTTTCATTGTCGGGAGTAGCCGTTTAGGCAACTCTCCGTGTTTCTGTTTGTTTTATTTTCTTTTAATTTCTTTGTGTAATTAGTTTATCGTAACTGGTAAAGTTTATTTTTGTATATTTTTTAACCTCTCAAGAGGCTAAACTTTTTGTCGGCTAAGACTAGTTCTTAGTTTGGTAAAAGTTTAATTTTTTGGCCGCTAAAGGCTAGTTTTTTGCCAGGCGTGTGAATTGTTTGCCGTTACTGGCCATTTTATTGGGAAATTTTAAATCCTTCGGGGTTCGTTGTTTGAGAAATTTTTGTCCTCTTTGTTTCTATTTTGTGATAGTTTTTTTTTTTTTTTTTTTTTTTTTTTTTTTTTTATTTGTTTTCCCCAAGTTACTCCCATTTCCCCCACCCTTTCCCATACGTTTAATTTAAGTGTGGTGGACAAATACAAAAATTTTTTGTTGGCGTGCTAAAACCTTAAAATGGCCGACAATAGTCGGTCAATAAAGAAAAAACTAAGTTTTGACCCCCCTGGAAGGGTCCTCCTGATAAAACTGATGAGGATTTTCCCCCACTTCCTGGGAAAGATGAAAAGGAAAAAGAAATAATGAAAGAGACACCAATGGCCGAGAATGGCCAAAAGGAGGCGAATAACAAAGAAAAACCTCAAAAGACGCAAGACGAGACAATGAAAGATGCTGAGGCCGGGGAATCGCCCTGTGGCTGGAAGTCCCCTCCGAAAGTCAAGATCAATCTGACGGAGTTCTTGGAGAGAGCTAAGAGCTACGCACACCTTGTCGTAGAAGGTGGGCTCTTGGAGGATCCCCAAGAATTAAAGAAGATTGAAAAAAGAATAGTGTCAGTCTTCGTGGTGGACAAGCGTACGCGCAAAATTTGTCGCAGCACGAAAGACACAGTGTTGAAAACACTGCAGTCAAAGGGGTATAAGCCCTTAAGAATAATTAAAGGGGCGGGGCGCTTCTTCTTGTGGGACATACTACTACCTACGCCAGAAGAGTGCCTAAAATTGGCGATTGAAGACATATCTACAAAAGAGCTCATATTTAGAATTATGTATGATGGCAAACAAAGGACCAAGGTAGCAGTGTATGAGGTTCCTCCTCAGGTCATCGGGGAGCATCTGGCTGCCTACTTTTCGCAGTTTGGCCAAATTTTAGATGCCTCCTGCGATGACCTGAACAGGGGGATGGTCTTTCGATATGATGATCGACCAGGAGACCTTCAAGACCATCCCCAACTGTCTTGACGTAGGGGGCCTGAGCTTGCCGGTGATGGTGTCCGGCCGCAAACCAAAATGCTGGAGGTGTGGAGAGACTGGTCACCTCTCCTCCTCCTGCCCAGAGAAGAAGGCCTCTGGAAGCCAGGCTCCAATCGACCAAAATCCCCCTCTGGCCGCTCCTGTTACATCCGTCTCGCCCGTAGTGGGCATGCCAATACCCAGGACCGGTGCGGCAGTTACCCCGGTTGGGAACAAAAAAGTTCCCTCACCCCCCGAAAAACCTTCGCCAACTGCTAGTGCAGCCTCGGAGAAGGAAAAGGGGGAGTGGCTGGTTGTTGGCAGGGCCAGGGGGAAGCGCCAAGCAGCGGAACCTCGGTCCCCAGATACCCCTAAGACGAAAGGCACAAACAGCCCCACTCCCTCCACCAGCAAGAAGGGCGATGCCTCGGCCTGGTCGGCTCCGAAACTTGAAGAGCTAAAGAAAGCATTCGACCCAGGATATGAAAAGACGCAGAAGATAAAAGAGCTAAAGAAACAACTGGAAAAACGGCCTTTTCGCCCATCAGAGGAGTTGAAGAATCAACTGGCTCAACGTCCACCTCGCCCCTCGGCCTCTGCCCCGTCCTCCCCTCAAAAGAAAAAATCGGGCAAAAAAATTCATTCCTCTCAACCCACTCCCCGTAAACCGTCCCCTCGTAGTCGAGACCCCAGCCCAATCATCAACTATTTTCGTGTTTCTCCATGCCTCTCTCCCTGTCCCTCTCCCCCGAAACAGATGCCCCCTCCATCCAAAAGACAAAGAAGTCTTTCCTCAGAAGATATGGAGGCCCAAAAGAAAAAACCAACAAAGCTGCCATACAGGCAAGGGGAGGACATCTGCCGCATCTCCCCGGCCCAGGCTGAAAGAGCCAAGAATTTCCGGGAATAGAATAAAGCAGCTGAAGGCTCTTTTGTCGATGAAAAAGTGTAGTGAGAAAGATATCGAACTACCAAGAAATTTCCCCAAAGCTCAGAGGCTATTAACAGTCATTCGCACTGGGTCAGGGGCGCGGCAGACTTGGGGCATGGTAGAGGAGGCTGCCAAAGCAATTCCTATGATTCCACCCATCATCACAACAAAATCAGAGAAACTCACTAACCTTGAAAAATTCTGTTCTGGACGGGTCCCGGTTTTAGTTCACCCCTCCCTCTATAGGGCGCTAAAACTAACCTTTCCCTGGGATGTTGGCGGCGTCTCCTCTGACGGCACCATCAAGAATGAGATGGGCCATGGGTCAATGGGAGAGGCTGTCGGCATCCTTTCCCCGACCATGTTCTGTCCAGGACCCCAACCCTAATTAAGGATCATAATGGCTCTCTGGTTAGCAAGCGTGAATGCCCGGGGGCTGAGGTCAGAGTCTCGGAGGGTGAGACTCCTTCATGACCTCCAGCGCCTCGGGGTGGATGTTTGTTGTCTGCAGGAAACCCGGTTTTTAGCTGGCGACTATGAGGGCATACTGTCTAGGGATTACGATCTCTTTTCAGCATGTTTTGATGGTCGTTCTAGAGGTGTTTCTTGGCTAGTGAGCAAGTCTTTGGGTGCGGCGTGTACGCTTGTCTTCGCGGATCCAGCGGGCAGGATTTGTGTGCTGGATATTACCATAAAGGAGAAGTCTTTTTCGCCTCATTGGGGTTTATGCGCCCAATGTCCATGCGGAGCGTCCTGCTTTGTTTCGGCAGCTCGAGTCGTTCTTTGGAACATCGAGGCGGGTAATTTTAGCGGGGGATTGGAATGCCGTCCTTGACCCTGAGAAGGATCGTATAGGAGAAAGATCGGGTACTAACAACCCGGATGTGAAACCATTTCAGGGAATTTATCGACAGGAATGATCTTGTCGATAAATACCGAAATGAACACCCCCGGGAGGTAGTGTGGACTTGGACTAATAGGGGCAGCTCGGATTCGAAGGTACGCGCAAGCTACCTCGACCGAGTCCTAGTTAGGAGAGTCGACGTAGGGCTCTTAGGTTGTCCAAGTTTCCATTCCATAGTTTACACGGATCATAGGCTCGTCCGGGTTCGTGTAAACTTAGATAAGCCTAAGGTTAAGTTGGCTGGCTACTGGAAATTGAACGCGTCATTATTTGATAGCCAAGATTTCCAGCACCAGCTTTTACTAACACTAAAGCGGGAACTGACGGGGGCTGTGGTTGGGAATAAGTGGTGGGATACACTTAAATCCAAAATTAGGTCGTTTGCTGCCGACTATAGCCGTCGGCTCAACTTAGCTAATTTAGCGGCGCAATCGACGTTAGAGAAAAAAGTTGATCGGGCAGTTAAATCCCGTAATAGTGGGGACGTAGCCTTAGCTAGGGCCGAGCTGGCCTCCTTGGCTATCAAGAAGGATCAAGCTCTGGTAGTTAGGGCTAGGTTAAAAAGAATGTCTTCTGAGGCAACGAATATGGCCGCAGAATTGCGTGCAGAGGAAGCTAGGCAAGCAGCCAATCGGCATATCAAGGACATCACATTGCCGGATGGTCGTACCGTGACTACAGACGTGGGTATATGTGGAGCTTTTCGGGATTACTTCCAGGATCTTTTCACCAGGGAGCCCGGTCTGAGCTCTGCTCAGTTCGACACCTATTTGGCTGACTTTCCCCGCCTCTCGGCGGCTGAAGCGGCTAGGTGCGAGGGGGCCCATAACAGAGTCGGAAATCTGGGATGCGCTGAAATTGGTTGGCCGGGACAAAACTCCAGGTTTGGATGGTCTTCCCTACGAACTGTACTTGAGGCAGTCGTCCGTTCTTGTTCCTCTGCTGGCTCTTGTTTATAACAACTGGATGAAGCAGGGGTCTATACCTCGTCGCTTCACCAGGGGTGTAATCAAGTTGCTTCGCAAGAGCAAGAGCGGTGGGGGTGGCATAGATAATTATCGGCCTTTAACGATGTTAAATACTGACTTAAAGATTTTTGCCAAGATCTTGGCCGGCCGTTTGCAGGCTGTCCTCTCTAGTCTGATTGGCCCCGAGCAGACTTGTGCTGTGAAGGGCAGGACTATTCAGGACAACCTTCATTTGGTACGCCTGATCATCGAGAAAACCGACACCGAAGCCGCGCTGATCAATTTGGATCAGTCCAAGGCATTCGATAGGGTTGACCATCGTTTCTTGGAGTCTGTCCTTTCCGCCGCCGGTTTCGGGCCGTACTTTCGCTCCTGGATCCGACTGCTGTATGAGTCCCCCGGTGCGCTGGTGGAAGTGAATGGGGTAAGATCGAAGCCCTTCACCTTATCTCGCTCCATTCGTCAAGGTTGTCCACTTTCGCCTTTGCTGTACGTTCTTGCGTTGGAGCCATTCCTTCGCAAGTTAAAGGCGAATCCGGTCCTTCGCGGAATTTCCGTACCTGGTGCTACCACCTCGGCCAGGTACTCCGCCTATGCTGACGACGTTTCTGTTTTTGTGTCGAGCAAAGCCGAGATTGACGAAGTCAGCAAAGAAATCAGATGTTATGAAACGGTGACAGGGGCCAAGATCAATCGCGATAAGTCTGTTGGCTTGCGATTGGGTGCGTGGAAGGGAGTTTCTCTTCCCGGACCTTTCCTCTGGACGGACGGGCCGATCAAGATTCTCGGCGTCTTTTTCGGTCCTGATCTCCAGTTGGAAATGAATTGGTCGGAGGTTCGAGAGAAGGCCGAGGGCGCAGTTCGTCTGTGGACTCGGAGGAGGCTCTCCTTAAAGGGGAGGGCGGAAGTATGTGCTTCGCACATCTACCCGATTCTCCTTTACCGACTCTCGGTACTTCCTGTCCCGTGTGCCATTCGTTTGGGTTTAATTCAGCTCTTGTTCTCCTTCCTTTGGGGAGAAGGCAAGTCTCCCAAGGTACGTCGCGAGATCTGTTGCCTGCATCCATCTGAGGGCGGTCTGGGCATGCCTAGCGTTGAGATTCGTCAACACACGCTTCGCATTAGATTCCTGGATCGAATGTGTATGCTGGAGGATGAGAACGGCGCCCTCGTTCAAGAGGACGTCCATAAAAACTTTCCATCCCTGAGAAGTGTGCATTTGTCAGAGGAGGAGGCCGGCCGTACTCCTCGTGGCGAGTGCTCCTTCTATAAAGAATGTCGTTTGGCTCTCCAGTTTCTCTTGCGGGCTACGGATGGCCTCTCCAACGCCCAATCGTTGTCTCTTAGGGCATTATATCGGGTTTTAGTTAGGGGGGCCGTTCAAGATGAACTGATTGGCGAGCTCGGGCTTACGAAGCAGGAGGCTCGCTCCATATGGCCTTGGGCGCCTGGGTTGAAATGTCTCACTAACGATGAGGCATCACTCACCTGGCTGATGATACGAAATGCTCTCTGGGTAGGCAAGAGGCTTCATGCAGCGGGCCTAACTCCGAAATCAACCTGCGTGCGTTGTGGGCTGACGACGGAAACCGTCGATCATGCCTTCTTCCACTGCAGTGTTGTTGCCCCGTTGTGTAAGTTTCTTGAAGATCTCATGGTTCGTATGCTGCGTGGAAAGTTCTTTGTCCTTGAGGCTAGTTCTGTTTGTAGCAATGTCGTACCTCCGTTATCTAGGGCTGAGCACTATGTGCTCTTTTGCTTACTAGGTGTTATGCGAATCGTGATTTGGACGACGCGACAGAAGGAATTCTATGGTGATGAGAAGTTTACCTCTTCCCAACTGATCTTGTTCTTTAAGCATCAGCTTAAAGTCAAGATCAGGACGGAAAGGAAACGACTCTCCACCCATCTGAATTTGGCAAAAGGTGGGTGAGTCTTGCGCGATTCTGTCGAGTGAAAGGTGCTGACCTGGAGTGGTTGTTTGATGCCGGTTAGGCATCAGGGATATTGGGTGTGCTGGGCAGAACATGTGCACCCCGTCCCAGTTAGGTTAGTGTAGGGAAAGTTTGATTTTTCTGTTGTTCGCTTCAATGTTAACTTAGCTAGGTTATGATTGCTCATTGGCCCCTTTTTCTTTTTGTCCCCTATTTTTCTTTAGTTTAATCCCCCATCCCTTCCCACTTTAGGTGTTCAACAATGTTAGTTCTCCGGTGGATGCGTGGCGTCTTTCGTTATTTTTCAAGTGTGTTTTTCGTTTTTGTTATGATGTTTAAATGTGTGAGTGATTGTGTGAGTGATAGCTGATCGGACATATGGTATTATATTTATAAAGCCACGCATTATGTTTCGTCCGGGGAAGTGATTTTGCTGTCACAATATTAGAGTAGTGGGGGGCTTTTATTACTAATATGATTTTGTTTAGTTTCTTGTACATATCTTACTTTCATTGTATAAAATTCATTGGGGATTTTAAATGTTGTTATTTCTGCCCATGCCCTCCACTGAACATTGTACACATGGGAGTTAAGTAGGACTACATAGAGAACCTGAGGTATTATGGTGTACGTGGTAAGAATGGTAAGTAAAAATGTGGTTTTATGGTGAAAGGTTATTGTTAGCGTGTCAGGGTCAACGAAAGTGAATAGCTAAGTTAAATATAGGACAGTTGATGACCAGCCTTCCCCCATCCCCGTATTAGGCCTTGTGCCACATTTGTACTTCAGTACAATAAATAATGAAGTTCTTGCCCAGTTTTTGACGTTTGTTGTCATTTTCTGACTTCTCCGACCTTGTTTTGGCGAGCGTCGAACTTTTTGTTTAAAAAAAACTGATTCACTCATTTGGACTGTTTATTTTACAAAAAAGACCTTTTTGTTGAGCTAAGTTTATTTTTATTTATTTTCTTTTTCGTTTATTTACTTTGTTCTTTTCTTTTTTATTCTTCTAGCTTTTTTGTTTTTATTTTCGTATTTTTGGCGGCCATATTTGTTTTTATTTAGGTCGGCCGTTTTGAGTTTATTTTTCTTTTTCTTTTTTTCAGTATCTGTTTGGCCTTAAGTGCCATATTTATATTTTTTTAACTGTCCCTATTTGACCAGAAACTGAAGAATTAGCTGATTTTTATTTTTCTTCCACTTTAACTTTTCTTTTTTTCAGCCCCTCCCCAGTTTTTCTTTTGCGGAAGTCGCCGTTAGGAGACTTTTCGTTTTCTTTTTGTTTGTTTGTATTTGTTTGTATTTGGTTTCTTTGTGTATTTAATTTAATTGTACATTTGTAAAGTTTAATCGTTGTTTAAATTTATTTTGAATTCTTTTATTTTGTAAAGTTTAGTTAAACCACTTAAATTTAATTTTAGCCCCTCCCGCTATTTTCATTGTCGGGAGTAGCCGTTTAGGCAACTCTCCGTGTTTCTGTTTGTTTTATTTTCTTTTAATTTCTTTGTGTAATTAGTTTATCGTAACTGGTAAAGTTTATTTTTGTATATTTTTTAACCTCTCAAGAGGCTAAACTTTTTGTCGGCTAAGACTAGTTCTTAGTTTGGTAAAAGTTTAATTTTTGGCCGCTAAAGGCTAGTTTTTTGCCAGGCGTGTGAATTGTTTGCCGTTACTGGCCATTTTATTGGGAAATTTTAAATCCTTCGGGGTTCGTTGTTTGAGAAATTTTTGTCCTCTTTGTTTCTATTTTGTGATAGTTTTTTTTTTTTTTTTTTTTTTTTTTTTTATTTGTTTTCCCAAGTTACTCCCATTTCCCACCCTTTCCCATACGTTTAATTTAAGTGTGGTGGACAAATACAAAAATTTTTTGTTGGCGTGCTAAAACCTTAAAATGGCCGACAATAGTCGGTCAATAAAGAAAAAACTAAGTTTTGACCCCCCCCCTGGAAGGGTCCTCCTGATAAAACTGATGAGGATTTTCCCCCACTTCCTGGGAAAGATGAAAAGGAAAAAGAAATAATGAAAGAGACACCAATGGCCGAGAATGGCCAAAAGGAGGCGAATAACAAAGAAAAACCTCAAAAGACGCAAGACGAGACAATGAAAGATGCTGAGGCCGGGGAATCGCCCTGTGGCTGGAAGTCCCCTCCGAAAGTCAAGATCAATCTGACGGAGTTCTTGGAGAGAGCTAAGAGCTACGCACACCTTGTCGTAGAAGGTGGGCTCTTGGAGGATCCCCAAGAATTAAAGAAGATTGAAAAAGAATAGTGTCAGTCTTCGTGGTGGACAAGCGTACGCGCAAAATTTGTCGCAGCACGAAAGACACAGTGTTGAAAACACTGCAGTCAAAGGGTATAAGCCCTTAAGAATAATTAAAGGGGCGCGCTTCTTCTTGTGGGACATACTACTACCTACGCCAGAAGAGTGCCTAAAATTGGCGATTGAAGACATATCTACAAAAGAGCTCATATTTAGAATTATGTATGATGGCAAACAAAGGACCAAGGTAGCAGTGTATGAGGTTCCTCCTCAGGTCATCGGGGAGCATCTGGCTGCCTACTTTTCGCAGTTTGGCCAAATTTTAGATGCCTCCTGCGATGACCTGAACGGGGGATGGTCTTTCGATATGATGATCGACCAGGAGACCTTCAAGACCATCCCCAACTGTCTTGACGTAGGGGGCCTGAGCTTGCCGGTGATGGTGTCCGGCCGCAAACCAAAATGCTGGAGGTGTGGAGAGACTGGTCACCTCTCCTCCTCCTGCCCAGAGAAGAAGGCCTCTGGAAGCCAGGCTCCAATCGACCAAAATCCCCCTCTGGCCGCTCCTGTTACATCCGTCTCGCCCGTAGTGGGCATGCCAATACCCAGGACCGGTGCGGCAGTTACCCCGGTTGGGAACAAAAAAGTTCCCTCACCCCCCGAAAAACCTTCGCCAACTGCTAGTGCAGCCTCGGAGAAGGAAAAGGGGGAGTGGCTGGTTGTTGGCAGGGCCAGGGGGAAGCGCCAAGCAGCGGAACCTCGGTCCCCAGATACCCCTAAGACGAAAGGCACAAACAGCCCCACTCCCTCCACCAGCAAGAAGGGCGATGCCTCGGCCTGGTCGGCTCCGAAACTTGAAGAGCTAAAGAAAGCATTCGACCCAGGATATGAAAAGACGCAGAAGATAAAAGAGCTAAAGAAACAACTGGAAAAACGGCCTTTTCGCCCATCAGAGGAGTTGAAGAATCAACTGGCTCAACGTCCACCTCGCCCCTCGGCCTCTGCCCCGTCCTCCCCTCAAAAGAAAAAATCGGGCAAAAAAATTCATTCCTCTCAACCCACTCCCCGTAAACCGTCCCCTCGTAGTCGAGACCCCAGCCCAATCATCAACTATTTTCGTGTTTCTCCATGCCTCTCTCCCTGTCCCTCTCCCCCGAAACAGATGCCCCCTCCATCCAAAAGACAAAGAAGTCTTTCCTCAGAAGATATGGAGGCCCAAAAGAAAAAACCAACAAAGCTGCCATACAGGCAAGGGAGGACATCTGCCGCATCTCCCCGGCCCAGGCTGAAAGAGCCAAGAATTTCGGGAATAGAATAAAGCAGCTGAAGGCTCTTTTGTCGATGAAAAAGTGTAGTGAGAAAGATATCGAACTACCAAGAAATTTCCCCAAAGCTCAGAGGCTATTAACAGTCATTCGCACTGGGTCAGGGGCGCGGCAGACTTGGGGCATGGTAGAGGAGGCTGCCAAAGCAATTCCTATGATTCCACCCATCATCACAACAAAATCAGAGAAACTCACTAACCTTGAAAAATTCTGTTCTGGACGGGTCCCGGTTTTAGTTCACCCCTCCCTCTATAGGGCGCTAAAACTAACCTTTCCCTGGGATGTTGGCGGCGTCTCCTCTGACGGCACCATCAAGAATGAGATGGGCCATGGGTCAATGGGAGAGGCTGTCGGCATCCTTTCCCCGACCATGTTCTGTCCAGGACCCCAACCCTAATTAAGGATCATAATGGCTCTCTGGTTAGCAAGCGTGAATGCCCGGGGGCTGAGGTCAGAGTCTCGGAGGGTGAGACTCCTTCATGACCTCCAGCGCCTCGGGGTGGATGTTTGTTGTCTGCAGGAAACCCGGTTTTTAGCTGGCGACTATGAGGGCATACTGTCTAGGGATTACGATCTCTTTTCAGCATGTTTTGATGGTCGTTCTAGAGGTGTTTCTTGGCTAGTGAGCAAGTCTTTGGGTGCGGCGTGTACGCTTGTCTTCGCGGATCCAGCGGGCAGGATTTGTGTGCTGGATATTACCATAAAGGAGAAGTCTTTTCGCCTCATTGGGGTTTATGCGCCCAATGTCCATGCGGAGCGTCCTGCTTTGTTTCGGCAGCTCGAGTCGTTCTTTGGAACATCGAGGCGGGTAATTTTAGCGGGGGATTGGAATGCCGTCCTTGACCCTGAGAAGGATCGTATAGGAGAAAGATCGGGTACTAACAACCCGGATGTGAAACCATTTCGGGAATTTATCGACAGGAATGATCTTGTCGATAAATACCGAAATGAACACCCCGGGAGGTAGTGTGGACTTGGACTAATAGGGGCAGCTCGGATTCGAAGGTACGCGCAAGCTACCTCGACCGAGTCCTAGTTAGGAGAGTCGACGTAGGGCTCTTAGGTTGTCCAAGTTTCCATTCGATAGTTTACACGGATCATAGGCTCGTCCGGGTTCGTGTAAACTTAGATAAGCCTAAGGTTAAGTTGGCTGGCTACTGGAAATTGAACGCGTCATTATTTGATAGCCAAGATTTCCAGCACCAGCTTTTACTAACACTAAAGCGGGAACTGACGGGGGCTGTGGTTGGGAATAAGTGGTGGGATACACTTAAATCCAAAATTAGGTCGTTTGCTGCCGACTATAGCCGTCGGCTCAACTTAGCTAATTTAGCGGCGCAATCGACGTTAGAGAAAAAAGTTGATCGGGCAGTTAAATCCCGTAATAGTGGGGACGTAGCCTTAGCTAGGGCCGAGCTGGCCTCCTTGGCTATCAAGAAGGATCAAGCTCTGGTAGTTAGGGCTAGGTTAAAAAGAATGTCTTCTGAGGCAACGAATATGGCCGCAGAATTGCGTGCAGAGGAAGCTAGGCAAGCAGCCAATCGGCATATCAAGGACATCACATTGCCGGATGGTCGTACCGTGACTACAGACGTGGGTATATGTGGAGCTTTTCGGGATTACTTCCAGGATCTTTTCACCAGGGAGCCCGGTCTGAGCTCTGCTCAGTTCGACACCTATTTGGCTGACTTTCCCCGCCTCTCGGCGGCTGAAGCGGCTAGGTGCGAGGGGCCCATAACAGAGTCGGAAATCTGGGATGCGCTGAAATTGGTTGGCCGGGACAAAACTCCAGGTTTGGATGGTCTTCCCTACGAACTGTACTTGAGGCAGTCGTCCGTTCTTGTTCCTCTGCTGGCTCTTGTTTATAACAACTGGATGAAGCAGGGGTCTATACCTCGTCGCTTCACCAGGGGTGTAATCAAGTTGCTTCGCAAGAGCAAGAGCGGTGGGGGTGGCATAGATAATTATCGGCCTTTAACGATGTTAAATACTGACTTAAAGATTTTTGCCAAGATCTTGGCCGGCCGTTTGCAGGCTGTCCTCTCTAGTCTGATTGGCCCCGAGCAGACTTGTGCTGTGAAGGGCAGGACTATTCAGGACAACCTTCATTTGGTACGCCTGATCATCGAGAAAACCGACACCGAAGCCGCGCTGATCAATTTGGATCAGTCCAAGGCATTCGATAGGGTTGACCATCGTTTCTTGGAGTCTGTCCTTTCCGCCGCCGGTTTCGGGCCGTACTTTCGCTCCTGGATCCGACTGCTGTATGAGTCCCCCGGTGCGCTGGTGGAAGTGAATGGGGTAAGATCGAAGCCCTTCACTTTATCTCGCTCCATTCGTCAAGGTTGTCCACTTTCGCCTTTGCTGTACGTTCTTGCGTTGGAGCCATTCCTTCGCAAGTTAAAGGCGAATCCGGTCCTTCGCGGAATTTCCGTACCTGGTGCTACCACCTCGGCCAGGTACTCCGCCTATGCTGACGACGTTTCGGTTTTTGTGTCGAGCAAAGCCGAGATTGACGAAGTCAGCAAAGAAATCAGATGTTATGAAACGGTGACAGGGGCCAAGATCAATCGCGATAAGTCTGTTGGCTTGCGATTGGGTGCGTGGAAGGGAGTTTCTCTTCCCGGACCTTTCCTCTGGACGGACGGGCCGATCAAGATTCTCGGCGTCTTTTTCGGTCCTGGTCTCCAGTTGGAAATGAATTGGTCGGAGGTTCGAGAGAAGGCCGAGGGCGCAGTTCGTCTGTGGACTCGGAGGAGGCTCTCCTTAAAGGGGAGGGCGGAAGTATGTGCTTCGCACATCTACCCGATTCTCCTTTACCGACTCTCGGTACTTCCTGTCCCGTGTGCCATTCGTTTGGGTTTAATTCAGCTCTTGTTCTCCTTCCTTTGGGGAGAAGGCAAGTCTCCCAAGGTACGTCGCGAGATCTGTTGCCTGCATCCATCTGAGGGCGGTCTGGGCATGCCTAGCGTTGAGATTCGTCAACACACGCTTCGCATTAGATTCCTGGATCGAATGTGTATGCTGGAGGATGAGAACGGCGCCCTCGTTCAAGAGGACGTCCATAAAAACTTTCCATCCCTGAGAAGTGTGCATTTGTCGGAGGAGGAGGCCGGCCGTACTCCTCGTGGCGAGTGCTCCTTCTATAAAGAATGTCGTTTGGCTCTCCAGTTTCTCTTGCGGGCTACGGATGGCCTCAACGCCCAATCGTTGTCTCTTAGGGCATTATATCGGGTTTTAGTTAGGGGGGCCGTTCAAGATGAACTGATTGGCGAGCTCGGGCTTACGAAGCAGGAGGCTCGCTCCATATGGCCTTGGGCGCCTGGGTTGAAATGTCTCACTAACGATGAGGCATCACTCACCTGGCTGATGATTCGAGAGGCTCTCTGGGTAGGCAAGAGGCTTCATGCAGCGGGCCTAACACCAAAATCAACCTGCGTGCGTTGTGGGCTGACGACGGAAACCGTCGATCATGCCTTCTTCCACTGCAGTGTTGTTGCTCCGTTGTGTAAGTTTCTTGAAGACCTCATGGTTCGTATGCTGCGTGGAAAGTTCTTTGTCCTTGAGGCTAGTTCTGTTTGTAGCAATGTCGTACCTCCGTTATCTAGGGCTGAGCACTATGTGCTCTTTTGCTTACTAGGTGTTATGCGAATCGTGATTTGGACGACGCGACAGAAGGAATTCTATGGTGATGAGAAGTTTACCTCTTCCCAACTGATCTTGTTCTTTAAGCATCAGCTTAAAGTCAAGATCAGGACGGAAAGAAACGACTCACTCCATCTGAATTTGGCAAAAGGTGGGTGAGTCTTGCGCGATTCTGTCGAGTGAAAGGTGCTGACCTGGAGTGGTTGTTTGATGCTGGTTAGGCATCAGGATATTGGGTGTGCTGGGCTGAACATGTGCACCCCGTCCCTGTTAGGTTAGTGTAGGGAAACTTTGATTTTTTCTGTTTTTGGCTTCAATGTTAACTTAGCTAGGTTATGATTGCTCATTGGCCCCCTTTTCTTTTTTGTCCCCTATTTTTCTTTAGTTTAACCCCCCTTCCCTTCCCACCTTAGGTGTTCAACAATGTTAGTTCCCCGGTGGATGCGTGGCGACTTTCGTTATTTTTCAAGTGTGTTTTTCGTTTTTTGTTATGATGTTTAAATCCGTGAGTGATTGTGTGAGTGACTGCTGATCGGACATATGGTATTATATTTATAAAGCCACGCATTATGTTTCGTCCGGGGAAGTGATTTTGCTGTCACAATATTAGAGTAGTGGGGGGCTTTTATTACTAATACGATTTTGTTTAGTTTCTTGTACATATATTACTTTCATTGTATAAAATCATTGGGGAATTTTAAATGTTGTTATTTTCTGCCCATGCCCTCCACTGAAAATTGTACATATGGGAGTTAAGTAGGACTACATAGAGAACCTGAGGTATTATGGTGGACGTGGTAAGAATGGTAAGTAAAAATGTGGTTTTATGGTGAAAGGTTATTGTAAGCGTGTCAGGGTCAACGAAAGTTGTTGCGATTGGGTGCGTGGAAGGGAGTTTCTCTTCCCGGACCTTTCCTCTGGACGGACGGGCCGATCAAGATTCTCGGCGTCTTTTTCGGTCCTGATCTCCAGTTGGAAATGAATTGGTCGGAGGTTCGAGAGAAGGCCGAGGGCGCAGTTCGTCTGTGGACTCGGAGGAGGCTCTCCTTAGGGGAGGGCGGAAGTATGTGCTTCGCACATCTACCCGATTCTCCTTTACCGACTCTCGGTACTTCCTGTCCCGTGTGCCATTCGTTTGGGTTTAATTCAGCTCTTGTTCTCCTTCCTTTGGGGAGAAGGCAAGTCTCCCAAGGTACGTCGCGAGATCTGTTGCCTGCATCCATCTGAGGGCGTGGATTTTTATTTATAAATATAATACCATATGTCCGATCAGCAGTCACTCACACAATCACTCACGGATTTAAACATCATAACAAAAAACGAAAAACACACTTGAAAAAGCGTGTCAGGGTCAACGAAAGTGAATAGCTAAGTTAAATTAGGACAGTTGATGACCAGCCTTTCCCCATCCCCGTATTAGGCCTTGTGCCACATTTGTACTTCAGTACAATAAATAATGAAGTTCTGGCCCAGTTTTTGACGTTTGTTGTCATTTTCTGACTTCTCCGACCTTGTTTTGACAAGCGTCGAACTTTTTGTTTCAAAAAACTGTGATTCACTTATTTGGACTGTTTATTTAACAAAAAAGACCTTTTGTTGAGCTAAGTTTATTTTTATTTATTTTCTTTTTCGTTTATTTACTTTGTTCTTTTCTTTTTATTCTTCTAGCTTTTTTTGTTTTTATTTTCGTATTTTTGGCGGCCATATTTGTTTTTATTTAGGTCGGCCGTTTTGAGTTTATTTTTATTTTTATTTTTTTTCAGTATCTGTTTGGCCTTAAGTGCCATATTTATATTTTTTTTAACTGTCCCTATTTTGACCAGAAGCTGAAGAATTAGCTGATTTTTATTTTTCTTCCAATTTAACTTTTCTTTTTTTTCAGCCCCTCCCCAGTTTTTCTTTTGCGGAAGTCGCCGTTAGGAGACTTTTCGTTTTCTTTTTGTTTGTTTGTATTTGTTTGTATTTGTTTTCCTTGTACATTTTATTTGATTGTACATTTGTAAAATTTAATCGTTGTTTAAATTTATTTTCGTTAATTCATTTATTTTGTAAAGTTTAGTTAAACCGCTTAAATTTAATTTTAGCCCCTCCCCCTATTTTCTTTGTCGGGAGTAGCCGTTTAGGCAACTCTCCGTGTTTCTGTTTGTTTTATTTTCTTTAAATTTCTTTGTGTAATTAGTTTATCGTAACTGGTAAAGTTTATTTTTGTATATATTTATTTTTCGTTTATTTTTTAACCTCTCAAGAGGCTAAACTTTTTGTCGGCTAAGACTAGTTCTTAGTTTGGTAAAAGTTTAATTTTTGGCCGCTAAAGGCTAGTTTTTTTGCCAGGCGTGTGAATTGTTTGCCGTTACTGGCCATTTTATTGGGAAATTTTAAATCCTTCGGGGTTCGTTGTTTGAGAAATTTTTGTCCTCTTTGTTTCTATTTTGTGATAGTTTTTTTTTATTTTTATTTGTTTTCCCCAAGTTACTCCCATTTCCCACCCTTTCCCATACGTTTAATTTAAGTGTGGTGGACAAAAACAAAAATTTTTTGTTGGCGTGCTAAAACCTTAAAATGGCCGACAATAGTCGGTCAATAAAGAAAAAACTAAGTTTTGACCCCCCCTGGAAGGGGCCTCCTGATAAAACTGATGAGGATTTTCCCCCACTTCCTGGGAAAGATGAAAAGGAAAATGAAATAATGAAAGAGACACCAATGGCCGAGAATGGCCAAAAGGAGGCGAATAACAAAGAAAAACCTCAAAAGACGCAAGACGAGACAATGAAAGATGCTGAGGCCGGGGAATCGCCCTGTGGCTGGAAGTCCCCTCCGAAAGTCAAGATCAATCTGACGGAGTTCTTGGAGAGAGCTAAGAGCTACGCACACCTTGTCGTAGAAGGTGGGCTCTTGGAGGATCCCCAAGAATTAAAGAAGATTGAAAAAAGAATAGTGTCAGTCTTCGTGGTGGACAAGCGTACGCGCAAAATTTGTCGCAGCACGAAAGACACAGTGTTGAAAACACTGCAGTCAAAGGGTATAAGCCCTTAAGAATAATTAAAGGGGCGCGCTTCTTCTTGTGGGACATACTACTACCTACGCCAGAAGAGTGCCTAAAATTGGCGATTGAAGACATATCTACAAAAGAGCTCATATTTAGAATTATGTATGATGGCAAACAAAGGACCAAGGTAGCAGTGTATGAGGTTCCTCCTCAGGTCATCGGGGAGCATCTGGCTGCCTACTTTTCGCAGTTTGGCCAAATTTTAGATGCCTCCTGCGATGACCTGAACGGGGGATGGTCTTTCGATATGATGATCGACCAGGAGACCTTCAAGACCATCCCCAACTGTCTTGACGTAGGGGCCTGAGCTTGCCGGTGATGGTGTCCGGCCGCAAACCAAAATGCTGGAGGTGTGGAGAGACTGGTCACCTCTCCTCCTCCTGCCCAGAGAAGAAGGCCTCTGGAAGCCAGGCTCCAATCGACCAAAATCCCCCTCTGGCCGCTCCTGTTACATCCGTCTCGCCCGTAGTGGGCATGCCAATACCCAGGACCGGTGCGGCAGTTACCCCGGTTGGGAACAAAAAAGTTCCCTCACCCCCCGAAAAACCTTCGCCAACTGCTAGTGCAGCCTCGGAGAAGGAAAAGGGGGAGTGGCTGGTTGTTGGCAGGGGCCAGGGGGAAGCGCCAAGCAGCGGAACCTCGGTCCCCAGATACCCCTAAGACGAAAGGCACAAACAGCCCCACTCCCTCCACCAGCAAGAAGGGCGATGCCTCGGCCTGGTCGGCTCCGAAACTTGAAGAGCTAAAGAAAGCATTCGACCCAGGATATGAAAAGACGCAGAAGATAAAAGAGCTAAAGAAACAACTGGAAAAACGGCCTTTTCGCCCATCAGAGGAGTTGAAGAATCAACTGGCTCAACGTCCACCTCGCCCCTCGGCCTCTGCCCCGTCCTCCCCTCAAAAGAAAAAATCGGGCAAAAAAATTCATTCCTCTCAACCCACTCCCCGTAAACCGTCCCCTCGTAGTCGAGACCCCAGCCCAATCATCAACTATTTTCGTGTTTCTCCATGCCTCTCTCCCTGTCCCTCTCCCCCGAAACAGATGCCCCCTCCATCCAAAAGACAAAGAAGTCTTTCCTCAGAAGATATGGAGGCCCAAAAGAAAAAACCAACAAAGCTGCCATACAGGCAAGGGGAGGACATCTGCCGCATCTCCCCGGCCCAGGCTGAAAGAGCCAAGAATTTCGGGAATAGAATAAAGCAGCTGAAGGCTCTTTTGTCGATGAAAAAGTGTAGTGAGAAAGATATCGAACTACCAAGAAATTTCCCCAAAGCTCAGAGGCTATTAACAGTCATTCGCACTGGGTCAGGGGCGCGGCAGACTTGGGGCATGGTAGAGGAGGCTGCCAAAGCAATTCCTATGATTCCACCCATCATCACAACAAAATCAGAGAAACTCACTAACCTTGAAAAATTCTGTTCTGGACGGGTCCCGGTTTTAGTTCACCCCTCCCTCTATAGGGCGCTAAAACTAACCTTTCCCTGGGATGTTGGCGGCGTCTCCTCTGACGGCACCATCAAGAATGAGATGGGCCATGGGTCAATGGGAGAGGCTGTCGGCATCCTTTCCCCGACCATGTTCTGTCCAGGACCCCAAGCCCTAATTAAGGATCATAATGGCTCTCTGGTTAGCAAGCGTGAATGCCCGGGGGCTGAGGTCAGAGTCTCGGAGGGTGAGACTCCTTCATGACCTCCAGCGCCTCGGGGTGGATGTTTGTTGTCTGCAGGAAACCCGGTTTTTAGCTGGCGACTATGAGGGCATACTGTCTAGGGATTACGATCTCTTTTCAGCATGTTTTGATGGTCGTTCTAGAGGTGTTTCTTGGCTAGTGAGCAAGTCTTTGGGTGCGGCGTGTACGCTTGTCTTCGCGGATCCAGCGGGCAGGATTTGTGTGCTGGATATTACCATAAAGGAGAAGTCTTTTCGCCTCATTGGGGTTTATGCGCCCAATGTCCATGCGGAGCGTCCTGCTTTGTTTCGGCAGCTCGAGTCGTTCTTTGGAACATCGAGGCGGGTAATTTTAGCGGGGGATTGGAATGCCGTCCTTGACCCTGAGAAGGATCGTATAGGAGAAAGATCGGGTACTAACAACCCGGATGTGAAACCATTTCGGGAATTTATCGACAGGAATGATCTTGTCGATAAATACCGAAATGAACACCCCCGGGAGGTAGTGTGGACTTGGACTAATAGGGGCAGCTCGGATTCGAAGGTACGCGCAAGCTACCTCGACCGAGTCCTAGTTAGGAGAGTCGACGTAGGGCTCTTAGGTTGTCCAAGTTTCCATTCCATAGTTTACACGGATCATAGGCTCGTCCGGGTTCGTGTAAACTTAGATAAGCCTAAGGTTAAGTTGGCTGGCTACTGGAAATTGAACGCGTCATTATTTGATAGCCAAGATTTCCAGCACCAGCTTTTACTAACACTAAAGCGGGAACTGACGGGGGCTGTGGTTGGGAATAAGTGGTGGGATACACTTAAATCCAAAATTAGGTCGTTTGCTGCCGACTATAGCCGTCGGCTCAACTTAGCTAATTTAGCGGCGCAATCGACGTTAGAGAAAAAAGTTGATCGGGCAGTTAAATCCCGTAATAGTGGGGACGTAGCCTTAGCTAGGGCCGAGCTGGCCTCCTTGGCTATCAAGAAGGATCAAGCTCTGGTAGTTAGGGCTAGGTTAAAAAGAATGTCTTCTGAGGCAACGAATATGGCCGCAGAATTGCGTGCAGAGGAAGCTAGGCAAGCAGCCAATCGGCATATCAAGGACATCACATTGCCGGATGGTCGTACCGTGACTACAGACGTGGGTATATGTGGAGCTTTTCGGGATTACTTCCAGGATCTTTTTCACCAGGGAGCCCGGTCTCAGCTCTGCTCAGTTCGACACCTATTTGGCTGACTTTCCCCGCCTCGAGGCGGCTGAAGCGGCTAGGTGCGAGGGGCCCATAACAGAGTCGGAAATCTGGGACGCGCTGAAATTGGTTGGCCGGGACAAAACTCCAGGTTTGGATGGTCTTCCCTACGAACTGTACTTGAGGCAGTCGTCCGTTCTTGTTCCTCTGCTGGCTCTTGTTTATAACAACTGGATGAAGCAGGGGTCTATACCTCGACGCTTCACCAGGGGTGTAATCAAGTTGCTTCGCAAGAGCAAGAGCGGTGGGGGTGGCATAGATAATTATCGGCCTTTAACGATGTTAAATACTGACTTAAAGATTTTTGCCAAGATCTTGGCCGGCCGTTTGCAGGCTGTCCTCTCTAGTCTGATTGGCCCCGAGCAGACTTGTGCTGTGAAGGGCAGGACTATTCAGGACAACCTTCATTTGGTACGCCTGATCATTGAGAAAACCGACACCGAAGCCGCGCTGATCAATTTGGATCAGTCCAAGGCTTTCGATAGGGTTGACCATCGTTTCTTGGAGTCTGTCCTTTCCGCCGCCGGTTTCGGGCCGTACTTTCGCTCCTGGATCCGACTGCTGTATGAGTCCCCCGGTGCGCTGGTGGAAGTGAATGGGGTAAGATCGAAGCCCTTCACTTTATCTCGCTCCATTCGTCAAGGTTGTCCACTTTCGCCTTTGCTGTACGTTCTTGCGTTGGAGCCATTCCTTCGCAAGTTAAAGGCGAATCCGGTCCTTCGCGGAATTTCCGTACCTGGTGCTACCACCTCGGCCAGGTACTCCGCCTATGCTGACGACGTTTCGGTTTTTGTGTCGAGCAAAGCCGAGATTGACGAAGTCAGCAAAGAAATCAGATGTTATGAGACGGTGACAGGGGCCAAGATCAATCGCGATAAGTCTGTTGGCTTGCGATTGGGTGCGTGGAAGGAGTTTCTCTTCCCGGACCTTTCCTCTGGACGGACGGGCCGATCAAGATTCTCGGCGTCTTTTTCGGTCCTGATCTCCAGTTGGAAATGAATTGGTCGGAGGTTCGAGAGAGAAGGCCGAGGGCGCAGTTCGTCTGTGGACTCGGAGGAGGCTCTCCTTAAAGGGGAGGGCGGAAGTATGTGCTTCGCACATCTACCCGATTCTCCTTTACCGACTCTCGGTACTTCCTGTCCCGTGTGCCATTCGTTTGGGTTTAATTCAGCTCTTGTTCTCCTTCCTTTGGGGAGAAGGCAAGTCTCCCAAGGTACGTCGCGAGATCTGTTGCCTGCATCCATCTGAGGGCGGTCTGGGCATGCCTAGCGTTGAGATTCGTCAACACACGCTTCGCATTAGATTCCTGGATCGAATGTGTATGCTGGAGGATGAGAACGGCGCCCTCGTTCAAGAGGACGTCCATAAAAACTTTCCATCCCTGAGAAGTGTGCATTTGTCGGAGGAGGAGGCCGGCCGTACTCCTCGTGGCGAGTGCTCCTTCTATAAAGAATGTCGTTTGGCTCTCCAGTTTCTCTTGCGGGCTACGGATGGCCTCTCCAACGCCCAATCGTTGTCTCTTAGGGCATTATATCGGGTTTTAGTTAGGGGGGCCGTTCAAGATGAACTGATTGGCGAGCTCGGGCTTACGAAGCAGGAGGCTCGCTCCATATGGCCTTGGGCGCCTGGGTTGAAATGTCTCACTAACGATGAGGCATCACTCACCTGGCTGATGATTCGAAAGGCTCTCTGGGTAGGCAAGAGGCTTCATGCAGCGGGCCTAACACCAAAATCAACCTGCGTGCGTTGTGGGCTGACGACGGAAACCGTCGATCATGCCTTCTTCCACTGCAGTGTTGTTGCTCCGTTGTGTAAGTTTCTTGAAGACCTCATGGTTCGTATGCTGCGTGGAAAGTTCTTTGTCCTTGAGGCTAGTTCTGTTTGTAGCAATGTCGTACCTCCGTTATCTAGGGCTGAGCACTATGTGCTCTTTTGCTTACTAGGTGTTATGCGAATCGTGATTTGGACGACGCGACAGAAGGAATTCTATGGTGATGAGAAGTTTACCTCTTCCCAACTGATCTTGTTCTTTAAGCATCAGCTTAAAGTCAAGATCAGGACGGAAAGGAAACGACTCACTCCATCTGAATTTGGCAAAAGGTGGGTGAGTCTTGCGCGATTCTGTCGAGTGAAAGGTGCTGACCTGGAGTGGTTGTTTGATGCTGGTTAGGCATCAGGATATTGGGTGTGCTGGGCTGAACATGTGCACCCCGTCCCTGTTAGGTTAGTGTAGGGAAACTTTGATTTTTTCTGTTTTTGGCTTCAATGTTAACTTAGCTAGGTTATGATTGCTCATTGGCCCCCTTTTCTTTTTTGTCCCCTATTTTTCTTTAGTTTAACCCCCCTTCCCTTCCCACCTTAGGTGTTCAACAATGTTAGTTCCCCGGTGGATGCGTGGCGACTTTCGTTATTTTTCAAGTGTGTTTTTCGTTTTTTGTTATGATGTTTAAATCCGTGAGTGATTGTGTGAGTGACTGCTGATCGGACATATGGTATTATATTTATAAAGCCACGGATTATGTTTCGTCCGGGGAAGTGATTTTGCTGTCACAAATTAGAGTAGTGGGGGGCTTTTATTACTAATACGATTTTGTTTAGTTTCTTGTACATATATTACTTTCATTGTATAAAATCATTGGGGAATTTTAAATGTTGTTATTTTCTGCCCATGCCCTCCACTGAAAATTGTACATATGGGAGTTAAGTAGGACTACATAGAGAACCTGAGGTATTATGGTGGACGTGGTAAGAATGGTAAGTAAAAATGTGGTTTTATGGTGAAAGGTTATTGTAAGCGTGTCAGGGTCAACGAAAGTGAATAGCTAAGTTAAATTAGGACAGTTGATGACCAGCCTTTCCCCATCCCCGTATTAGGCCTTGTGCCACATTTGTACTTCAGTACAATAAATAATGAAGTTCTGGCCCAGTTTTTGACGTTTGTTGTCATTTTCTGACTTCTCCGACCTTGTTTTGACAAGCGTCGAACTTTTTGTTTCAAAAAACTGTGATTCACTTATTTGGACTGTTTATTTAACAAAAAAGACCTTTTTGTTGAGCTAAGTTTATTTTTATTTATTTTCTTTTTCGTTTATTTACTTTGTTCTTTTCTTTTTATTCTTCTAGCTTTTTTGTTTTTATTTTCGTATTTTTGGCGGCCATATTTGTTTTTATTTAGGTCGGCCGTTTTGAGTTTATTTTTATTTTTATTTTTTTTCAGTATCTGTTTGGCCTTAAGTGCCATATTTATATTTTTTTTAACTGTCCCTATTTTGACCAGAAGCTGAAGAATTAGCTGATTTTTATTTTTCTTCCAATTTAACTTTTCTTTTTTTTCAGCCCCTCCCCAGTTTTTCTTTTGCGGAAGTCGCCGTTAGGAGACTTTTCGTTTTCTTTTTGTTTGTTTGTATTTGTTTGTATTTGTTTTCCTTGTACATTTTATTTGATTGTACATTTGTAAAATTTAATCGTTGTTTAAATTTATTTTCGTTAATTCATTTATTTTGTAAAGTTTAGTTAAACCGCTTAAATTTAATTTTAGCCCCTCCCCCTATTTTCTTTGTCGGGAGTAGCCGTTTAGGCAACTCTCCGTGTTTCTGTTTGTTTTATTTTCTTTAAATTTCTTTGTGTAATTAGTTTATCGTAACTGGTAAAGTTTATTTTTGTATATATTTATTTTTCGTTTATTTTTTAACCTCTCAAGAGGCTAAACTTTTTGTCGGCTAAGACTAGTTCTTAGTTTGGTAAAAGTTTAATTTTTGGCCGCTAAAGGCTAGTTTTTTGCCAGGCGTGTGAATTGTTTGCCGTTACTGGCCATTTTATTTGGAAATTTTAAATCCTTCGGGGTTCGTTGTTTGAAAAATTTTTGTCCTCTTTGTTTCTATTTTGTGATAGTATTTTTTTATTTTTATTTGTTTTCCCCAAGTTACTCCCATTTCCCACCCTTTCCCATACGTTTAATTTAAGTGTGGTGGACAAATACAAAAATTTTTTGTTGGCGTGCTAAAACCTTAAAATGGCCGACAATAGTCGGTCAATAAAGAAAAAAACTAAGTTTTGACCCCCCTGGAAGGGTCCTCCTGATAAAACTGATGAGGATTTTCCCCCACTTCCTGGGAAAGATGAAAAGGAAAAAGAAATAATGAAAGAGACACCAATGGCCGAGAATGGCCAAAAGGAGGCGAATAACAAAGAAAAACCTCAAAAGACGCAAGACGAGACAATGAAAGATGCTGAGGCAGGGGAATCGCCCTGTGGCTGGAAGTCCCCTCCGAAAGTCAAGATCAATCTGACGGAGTTCTTGGAGAGAGCTAAGAGCTACGCACACCTTGTCGTAGAAGGTGGGCTCTTGGAGGATCCCCAAGAATTAAAGAAGATTGAAAAAAGAATAGTGTCAGTCTTCGTGGTGGACAAGCGTACGCGCAAAATTTGTCGCAGCACGAAAGACACAGTGTTGAAAACACTGCAGTCAAAGGGGTATAAGCCCTTAAGAATAATTAAAGGGGCGCGCTTCTTCTTGTGGGACATACTACTACCTACGCCAGAAGAGTGCCTAAAATTGGCGATTGAAGACATATCTACAAAAGAGCTCATATTTAGAATTATGTATGATGGCAAACAAAGGACCAAGGTAGCAGTGTATGAGGTTCCTCCTCAGGTCATCGGGGAGCATCTGGCTGCCTACTTTTCGCAGTTTGGCCAAATTTTAGATGCCTCCTGCGATGACCTGAACGGGGGATGGTCTTTCGATATGATGATCGACCAGGAGACCTTCAAGACCATCCCCAACTGTCTTGACGTAGGGGGCCTGAGCTTGCCGGTGATGGTGTCCGGCCGCAAACCAAAATGCTGGAGGTGTGGAGAGACTGGTCACCTCTCCTCCTCCTGCCCAGAGAAGAAGGCCTCTGGAAGCCAGGCTCCAATCGACCAAAATCCCCCTCTGGCCGCTCCTGTTACATCCGTCTCGCCCGTAGTGGGCATGCCAATACCCAGGACCGGTGCGGCAGTTACCCCGGTTGGGAACAAAAAAGTTCCCTCACCCCCCGAAAAACCTTCGCCAACTGCTAGTGCAGCCTCGGAGAAGGAAAAGGGGGAGTGGCTGGTTGTTGGCAGGGCCAGGGGAAGCGCCAAGCAGCGGAACCTCGGTCCCCAGATACCCCTAAGACGAAAGGCACAAACAGCCCCACTCCCTCCACCAGCAAGAAGGGCGATGCCTCGGCCTGGTCGGCTCCGAAACTTGAAGAGCTAAAGAAAGCATTCGACCCAGGATATGAAAAGACGCAGAAGATAAAAGAGCTAAAGAAACAACTGGAAAAACGGCCTTTTCGCCCATCAGAGGAGTTGAAGAATCAACTGGCTCAACGTCCACCTCGCCCCTCGGCCTCTGCCCCGTCCTCCCCTCAAAAGAAAAAATCGGGCAAAAAATTCATTCCTCTCAACCCACTCCCCGTAAACCGTCCCCTCGTAGTCGAGACCCCAGCCCAATCATCAACTATTTTCGTGTTTCTCCATGCCTCTCTCCCTGTCCCTCTCCCCCGAAACAGATGCCCCCTCCATCCAAAAGACAAAGAAGTCTTTCCTCAGAAGATATGGAGGCCCAAAAGAAAAAACCAACAAAGCTGCCATACAGGCAAGGGGAGGACATCTGCCGCATCTCCCCGGCCCAGGCTGAAAGAGCCAAGAATTTCGGGAATAGAATAAAGCAGCTGAAGGCTCTTTTGTCGATGAAAAAGTGTAGTGAGAAAGATATCGAACTACCAAGAAATTTCCCCAAAGCTCAGAGGCTATTAACAGTCATTCGCACTGGGTCAGGGGCGCGGCAGACTTGGGGCATGGTAGAGGAGGCTGCCAAAGCAATTCCTATGATTCCACCCATCATCACAACAAAATCAGAGAAACTCACTAACCTTGAAAAATTCTGTTCTGGACGGGTCCCGGTTTTAGTTCACCCCTCCCTCTATAGGGGCGCTAAAACTAACCTTTCCCTGGGATGTTGGCGGCGTCTCCTCTGACGGCACCATCAAGAATGAGATGGGCCATGGGTCAATGGGAGAGGCTGTCGGCATCCTTTCCCCGACCATGTTCTGTCCAGGACCCCAACCCTAATTAAGGATCATAATGGCTCTCTGGTTAGCAAGCGTGAATGCCCGGGGGCTGAGGTCAGAGTCTCGGAGGGTGAGACTCCTTCATGACCTCCAGCGCCTCGGGGTGGATGTTTGTTGTCTGCAGGAAACCCGGTTTTCAGCTGGCGACTATGAGGGCATACTGTCTAGGGATTACGATCTCTTTTCAGCATGTTTTGATGGTCGTTCTAGAGGTGTTTCTTGGCTAGTGAGCAAGTCTTTGGGTGCGGCGTGTACGCTTGTCTTCGCGGATCCAGCGGGCAGGATTTGTGTGCTGGATATTACCATAAAGGAGAAGTCTTTTCGCCTCATTGGGGTTTATGCGCCCAATGTCCATGCGGAGCGTCCTGCTTTGTTTCGGCAGCTCGAGTCGTTCTTTGGAACATCGAGGCGGGTAATTTTAGCGGGGGATTGGAATGCCGTCCTTGACCCTGAGAAGGATCGTATAGGAGAAAGATCGGGTACTAACAACCCGGATGTGAAACCATTTCGGGAATTTATCGACAGGAATGATCTTGTCGATAAATACCGAAATGAACACCCCCGGGAGGTAGTGTGGACTTGGACTAATAGGGGCAGCTCGGATTCGAAGGTACGCGCAAGCTACCTCGACCGAGTCCTAGTTAGGAGAGTCGACGTAGGGCTCTTAGGTTGTCCAAGTTTCCATTCCATAGTTTACACGGATCATAGGCTCGTCCGGGTTCGTGTAAACTTAGATAAGCCTAAGGTTAAGTTGGCTGGCTACTGGAAATTGAACGCGTCATTATTTGATAGCCAAGATTTCCAGCACCAGCTTTTACTAACACTAAAGCGGGAACTGACGGGGGCTGTGGTTGGGAATAAGTGGTGGGATACACTTAAATCCAAAATTAGGTCGTTTGCTGCCGACTATAGCCGTCGGCTCAACTTAGCTAATTTAGCGGCGCAATCGACGTTAGAGAAAAAGTTGATCGGGCAGTTAAATCCCGTATTAGTGGGGACGTAGCCTTAGCTAGGGCCGAGCTGGCCTCCTTGGCTATCAAGAAGGATCAAGCTCTGGTAGTTAGGGCTAGGTTAAAAAGAATGTCTTCTGAGGCAACGAATATGGCCGCAGAATTGCGTGCAGAGGAAGCTAGGCAAGCAGCCAATCGGCATATCAAGGACATCACATTGCCGGATGGTCGTACCGTGACTACAGACGTGGGTATATGTGGAGCTTTTCGGGATTACTTCCAGGATCTTTTCACCAGGAGCCCGGTCTGAGCTCTGCTCAGTTCGACACCTATTTGGCTGACTTTCCCCGCCTCGAGGCGGCTGAAGCGGCTAGGTGCGAGGGGCCCATAACAGAGTCGGAAATCTGGGACGCGCTGAAATTGGTTGGCCGGGACAAAACTCCAGGTTTGGATGGTCTTCCCTACGAACTGTACTTGAGGCAGTCGTCCGTTCTTGTTCCTCTGCTGGCTCTTGTTTATAACAACTGGATGAAGCAGGGGTCTATACCTCGACGCTTCACCAGGGGTGTAATCAAGTTGCTTCGCAAGAGCAAGAGCGGTGGGGGTGGCATAGATAATTATCGGCCTTTAACGATGTTAAATACTGACTTAAAGATTTTTGCCAAGATCTTGGCCGGCCGTTTGCAGGCTGTCCTCTCTAGTCTGATTGGCCCCGAGCAGACTTGTGCTGTGAAGGGCAGGACTATTCAGGACAACCTTCATTTGGTACGCCTGATCATTGAGAAAACCGACACCGAAGCCGCGCTGATCAATTTGGATCAGTCCAAGGCTTTCGATAGGGTTGACCATCGTTTCTTGGAGTCTGTCCTTTCCGCCGCCGGTTTCGGGCCGTACTTTCGCTCCTGGATCCGACTGCTGTATGAGTCCCCCGGTGCGCTGGTGGAAGTGAATGGGGTAAGATCGAAGCCCTTCACTTTATCTCGCTCCATTCGTCAAGGTTGTCCACTTTCGCCTTTGCTGTACGTTCTTGCGTTGGAGCCATTCCTTCGCAAGTTAAAGGCGAATCCGGTCCTTCGCGGAATTTCCGTACCTGGTGCTACCACCTCGGCCAGGTACTCCGCCTATGCTGACGACGTTTCGGTTTTTGTGTCGAGCAAAGCCGAGATTGACGAAGTCAGCAAAGAAATCAGATGTTATGAGACGGTGACAGGGGCCAAGATCAATCGCGATAAGTCTGTTGGCTTGCGATTGGGTGCGTGGAAGGGAGTTTCTCTTCCCGGACCTTTCCTCTGGACGGACGGGCCGATCAAGATTCTCGGCGTCTTTTTCGGTCCTGATCTCCAGTTGGAAATGAATTGGTCGGAGGTTCGAGAGAAGGCCGAGGGCGCAGTTCGTCTGTGGACTCGGAGGAGGCTCTCCTTAAAGGGGAGGGCGGAAGTATGTGCTTCGCACATCTACCCGATTCTCCTTTACCGACTCTCGGTACTTCCTGTCCCGTGTGCCATTCGTTTGGGTTTAATTCAGCTCTTGTTCTCCTTCCTTTGGGGAGAAGGCAAGTCTCCCAAGGTACGTCGCGAGATCTGTTGCCTGCATCCATCTGAGGGCGGTCTGGGCATGCCTAGCGTTGAGATTCGTCAACACACGCTTCGCATTAGATTCCTGGATCGAATGTGTATGCTGGAGGATGAGAAAGGCGCCCTCGTTCAAGAGGACGTCCATAAAAACTTTCCATCCCTGAGAAGTGTGCATTTGTCGGAGGAGGAGGCCGGCCGTACTCCTCGTGGCGAGTGCTCCTTCTATAAAGAATGTCGTTTGGCTCTCCAGTTTCTCTTGCGGGCTACGGATGGCCTCTCCAACGCCCAATCGTTGTCTCTTAGGGCATTATATCGGGTTTTAGTTAGGGGGGCCGTTCAAGATGAACTGATTGGCGAGCTCGGGCTTACGAAGCAGGAGGCTCGCTCCATATGGCCTTGGGCGCCTGGGTTGAAATGTCTCACTAACGATGAGGCATCACTCACCTGGCTGATGATTCGAAAGGCTCTCTGGGTAGGCAAGAGGCTTCATGCAGCGGGCCTAACACCAAAATCAACCTGCGTGCGTTGTGGGCTGACGACGGAAACCGTCGATCATGCCTTCTTCCACTGCAGTGTTGTTGCTCCGTTGTGTAAGTTTCTTGAAGACCTCATGGTTCGTATGCTGCGTGGAAAGTTCTTTGTCCTTGAGGCTAGTTCTGTTTGTAGCAATGTCGTACCTCCGTTATCTAGGGCTGAGCACTATGTGCTCTTTTGCTTACTAGGTGTTATGCGAATCGTGATTTGGACGACGCGACAGAAGGAATTCTATGGTGATGAGAAGTTTACCTCTTCCCAACTGATCTTGTTCTTTAAGCATCAGCTTAAAGTCAAGATCAGGACGGAAAGGAAACGACTCACTCCATCTGAATTTGGCAAAAGGTGGGTGAGTCTTGCGCGATTCTGTCGAGTGAAAGGTGCTGACCTGGAGTGGTTGTTTGATGCTGGTTAGGCATCAGGATATTGGGTGTGCTGGGCTGAACATGTGCACCCCGTCCCTGTTAGGTTAGTGTAGGGAAACTTTGATTTTTTCTGTTTTTGGCTTCAATGTTAACTTAGCTAGGTTATGATTGCTCATTGGCCCCCTTTTCTTTTTGTCCCCTATTTTTCTTTAGTTTAACTTCCCCCTTCCCTTCCCACCTTAGGTGTTCAACAATGTTAGTTCCCCGGTGGATGCGTGGCGACTTTCGTTATTTTTCAAGTGTGTTTTTCGTTTTTTGTTATGATGTTTAAATCCGTGAGTGATTGTGTGAGTGACTGCTGATCGGACATATGGTATTATATTTATAAAGCCACGCATTATGTTTCGTCCGGGGAAGTGATTTTGCTGTCACAATATTAGAGTAGTGGGGGGCTTTTATTACTAATACGATTTTGTTTAGTTTCTTGTACATATATTACTTTCATTGTATAAAATCATTGGGGAATTTTAAATGTTGTTATTTTCTGCCCATGCCCTCCACTGAAAATTGTACATATGGGAGTTAAGTAGGACTACATAGAGAACCTGAGGTATTATGGTGGACGTGGTAAGAATGGTAAGTAAAAATGTGGTTTTATGGTGAAAGGTTATTGTAAGCGTGTCAGGGTCAACGAAAGTGAATAGCTAAGTTAAATTAGGACAGTTGATGACCAGCCTTTCCCCATCCCCGTATTAGGCCTTGTGCCACATTTGTACTTCAGTACAATAAATAATGAAGTTCTTGCCCAGTTTTTGACGTTTGTTGTCATTTTCTGACTTCTCGGACCTTGTTTTGACAAGCGTCGAACTTTTTGTTTTAAAAAAAAAAATCCGATTCACTCATTTGGGCTTTTTATTTGACAAAAAAGACCTTTTTTGTTGAGCTAAGTTTATTTTTATTTATTTTCTTTTTCGTTTATTTACTTTGTTCTTTTCTTTTTATTCTTCTAGCTTTTTTGTTTTTATTTTCGTATTTTTGGCGGCCATATTTGTTTTTATTTAGGTCGGCCGTTTTGAGTTTATTTTTATTTTTATTTTTTTTCAGTATCTGTTTGGCCTTAAGTGCCATATTTATATTTTTTTTAACTGTCCCTATTTTGACCAGAAGCTGAAGAATTAGCTGATTTTTATTTTTCTTCCAATTTAACTTTTCTTTTTTTTTCAGCCCCTCCCCAGTTTTTTCTTTTGCGGAAGTCGCCGTTAGGGAGACTTTTCGTTTTCTTTTTGTTTGTTTGTATTTGTTTGTATTTGTTTTCCTTGTACATTTAATTTGATTGTACATTTGTAAAATTTAATCGTTGTTTAAATTTATTTTCGTTAATTCATTTATTTTGTAAAGTTTAGTTAAACCGCTTAAATTTAATTTTAGCCCCTCCCCCTATTTTCTTTGTCGGGAGTAGCCGTTTAGGCAACTCTCCGTTTTTCTGTTTGTTTTATTTTCTTTAAATTTCTTTGTGTATTTAGTTTATCGTATTTTGTAAAGTTTATTTTTTGTTTTTATTTTTTTTAACCTCTCAAGAGGCGGATTTTTTGCCTATTTTCTGCTCTTATATTTTTAAGAGTTGAATTTCACTGTTAAAAGCAAGTTGTTCTAAGCCGTTTTGTTATTTCTAATTTTTGCCGATATAGGCTAATTTTATTTATTGTTGTTCGTGCAATTTTCTTGTGAGGTGGTTAATTTGTGTAACATATTATTTCCCCCCCCCCCACATTTTTCCCGTTTTTTCCCTACCCCTCTCCATTCCCCTATCATTTACGGAGGAAAAAAATAATAATTATATCGATCACGGCCAGTAAAAATGAAAATGGCCGACTCAAGTCGGTCAGCTAGAAAAAAACTGATTTTCGACCCGCCCGGGAAGGGCCCGCCTGACAAAAATGAAGAGTCCTATCCCCCTCTAAAGGATTCAAAAAAGCAAAATTATGAGACCAAGAATAAGGTGGCCGAGAATGGCCAAAAGTCTACGGCAAATGACAAGGCGAAAAGTACCAGAGACAAAAACAAAGATGCTGAGGCCGGGGTGTCGCCCGATTGCTGGAAGTCCCCACCTAGTTGCATTATAAACATAGCGGAGTTTCTGGAGAGATCTAAAGGTTTCGACCATCTTTTGAAAGATGACGGACTTTTGGAAAACCCCCAGGAATTACAAAAGTTTGAAAAGAGAATGGTGTCGGTCTTCGTGGTGGACAAGCGTTCGCGCAAAATTTGTCGCTCCACGAAAGACACAGTGATCCGATCACTGGTGTCCCTAGGGGTTAGGCCCCCAAAGAATAATAAAAGGACCAGCCTTTTTCAATTGGGACGTACTGCTGCCCACACCGGAGGATTGCATGGATGCAGTAAGTAGAGAATTGATAACTGATGACCTAATCCTGAGAACAGAATATGAAGGCCGTAGGAGGACCAATGTAGCAGTATATGAGGTGCCTCCTCAGGTTGTCGGCGAACACCTGGCCTCTTATTTTAAAAAATATGGCCAGATACTCGCAGCCTCTTCTGACAACCTGAACGGGGGATGGACATTCGACATACTGAGCGATAAAGAAGCCTTCGACTCCATCCCCAACTGCTTGGATTATTGCGGCCGGAAAATGCCGGTCATAGTGACCGGCCGAAAACCAACTTGCTGGAAGTGCGGGCAGACTGGTCACCTGTCCTCTTCCTGCCCAGAGAAGAAGGCCTCTGGTGATCCGGCCGCCGTCGACCAAAATACCCCTAAGCCTGACAACCGTAGTTCCGCAACGCCTGTAATGGGCCTAGCAGTGGCACGGCCCGGTGTCTCACAAACACCGGGTGGGTCTCGGCCCCCATCCTCCCAAATTCCGAAGCCTGCCGCAAGTGTGGTCAAGGACAAGGATGAGGGAGTATGGCATGTCGTTGCTAGAGGCAAAGGGAAGATCCGAGCAGCGGTGCCTCAGTCCCCTGAAACTCCTAGGGATGACACCGACAGTCCCTCCCTCTGGCAGCTCTAAAGGCGACGTCCCGGCGGTGCATTTAGACAGGCCTTTGAGTGAGATTCAAAAAAAAGCGGAACCGAATTGGGAAAAAATCGTCCAGCTGCGAAAATTAAAGAAAGACCTAGAGAAGAAGAAATCAACAAATTTAGCAGCTCCCCACTCTTCCGTCTCCGCCCCGTCTTCTCCCTCCCGGAAAAAAACCATGCCCCCCTCCCATGACAAAGTCTCTGACCACTTCCCCGTCGAAAATGACCACCTTCAAAAAGCATTCCCCAGTCTCTTCTCGTATCCCTTCCACTCCTGCTTCTCCCGATGTCTCACCCACTCCCACCCCAACACCTAATCCTTCTCTCTCTCCTCACAAGTCTAAAAGACAAAGAAGCCCTGAAGTAGCGTCTGGTGAGGAAAAAAGAAAAGAAAATGAAACCTCCTTTCAATCTCGGTGAAGAAGTTTGCCGAGTTTCTGCAGAAACAGCTCAAAAGGCGCTGAGCCATTCAAAGCGCTTAAAAACTTTAATTTCATTTAAAAAAGTACACGACAAAGATGTCGAAGATCCGCGCAATTTCCCAAACGCCAAGAGGATCTTGACGGTCGTGCGGTCTGGCGCTGGTACTAGACAAATATGGACTATGTTAGGGGAGGCGAATGATTCGTTTGCTACGAACCCTCCCCTTTCTTATTTCCATGATGAGGACAATGCAAATTTGCAGCAGTTTTGTTCTGGGAGGACCCCGGTTTATGTTCACCCCTCCCTTTACAGAGCGTTGAAACTAACGTTTCCCCTGGACATTGGCGGCCTGTCCTATGATGGCACTATCAAGAGTGAAATGGGTCTCGGCTCAATGGGACGGGCTGTCGGTGTCCTGTCACCGGACATGTTCGGAACAGTTCCTCAACCCTAATCGGACTGATAATGGCTCTCTGGTTAGCAAGTATGAATGCCCGGGGGCTGAGGTCTGAGTCTCGGAGGGTGAGACTCCTTCATGATCTCCAGCGCCTCGGGGTGGATGTTTGTTGTTTGCAGGAGACCCGGTTTTTTGCTGGCGACTATGAGGGCATACTGTCTAGGGATTACGATCTCTATTCAGCATGTTTTGATGGTCGGTCTAGAGGTGTTTCCTGGCTAGTGAGCAAGTCTTTGGGTGCGGCGTGTACGCTTGTCTTCGCGGATCCAGCGGGCAGGGATTTGTGTGCTGGATATTACCATAAAGGAGAAGTCTTTTCGCCTCATTGGGGTTTATGCGCCCAATGTCCATGCGGAGCGTCCTGCTTTGTTTCGGCAGCTCGAGTCGTTCTTTGGAACATCGAGGCGGGTAATTTTAGCGGGGGATTGGAATGCCGTCCTTGACCCTGAGAAGGATCGTATAGGAGAAAGATCGGGTACTAACAACCCGGATGTGAAACCATTTCGGGAATTTATCGACAGGAATGATCTTGTCGATAAATACCGAAATGAACACCCCGGGAGGTAGTGTGGACTTGGACTAATAGGGGCAGCTCGGATTCGAAGGTACGCGCAAGCTACCTCGACCGAGTCCTAGTTAGGAGAGTCGACGTAGGGCTCTTAGGTTGTCCAAGTTTCCATTCGATAGTTTACACGGATCATAGGCTCGTCCGGGTTCGTGTAAACTTAGATAAGCCTAAGGTTAAGTTGGCTGGCTACTGGAAATTGAACGCGTCATTATTTGATAGCCAAGATTTCCAGCACCAGCTTTACTAACACTAAAGCGGGAACTGACGGGGGCTGTGGTTGGGAATAAGTGGTGGGATACACTTAAATCCAAAATTAGGTCGTTTGCTGCCGACTATAGCCGTCGGCTCAACTTAGCTAATTTAGCGGCGCAATCGACGTTAGAGAAAAAGTTGATCGGGCAGTTAAATCCCGTAATAGTGGGGACGTAGCCTTAGCTAGGGCCGAGCTGGCCTCCTTGGCTATCAAGAAGGATCAAGCTCTGGTAGTTAGGGCTAGGTTAAAAAGAATGTCTTCTGAGGCAACGAATATGGCCGCAGAATTGCGTGCAGAGGAAGCTAGGCAAGCAGCCAATCGGCATATCAAGGACATCACATTGCCGGATGGTCGTACCGTGACTACAGACGTGGGTATATGTGGAGCTTTTCGGGATTACTTCCAGGATCTTTTCACCAGGGAGCCCGGTCTGAGCTCTGCTCAGTTCGACACCTATTTGGCTGACTTTCCCCGCCTCGAGGCGGCTGAAGCGGCTAGGTGCGAGGGGCCCATAACAGAGTCGGAAATCTGGGATGCGCTGAAATTGGTTGGCCGGGACAAAACTCCAGGTTTGGATGGTCTTCCCTACGAACTGTACTTGAGGCAGTCGTCCGTTCTTGTTCCTCTGCTGGCTCTTGTTTATAACAACTGGATGAAGCAGGGGTCTATACCTCGTCGCTTCACCAGGGGTGTAATCAAGTTGCTTCGCAAGAGCAAGAGCGGTGGGGGTGGCATAGATAATTATCGGCCTTTAACGATGTTAAATACTGACTTAAAGATTTTTGCCAAGATCTTGGCCGGCCGTTTGCAGGCTGTCCTCTCTAGTCTGATTGGCCCCGAGCAGACTTGTGCTGTGAAGGGCAGGACTATTCAGGACAACCTTCATTTGGTACGCCTGATCATCGAGAAAACCGACACCGAAGCCGCGCTGATCAATTTGGATCAGTCCAAGGCATTCGATAGGGTTGACCATCGTTTCTTGGAGTCTGTCCTTTCCGCCGCCGGTTTCGGGCCGTACTTTCGCTCCTGGATCCGACTGCTGTATGAGTCCCCCGGTGCGCTGGTGGAAGTGAATGGGGTAAGATCGAAGCCCTTCACTTTATCTCGCTCCATTCGTCAAGGTTGTCCACTTTCGCCTTTGCTGTACGTTCTTGCGTTGGAGCCATTCCTTCGCAAGTTAAAGGCGAATCCGGTCCTTCGCGGAATTTCCGTACCTGGTGCTACCACCTCGGCCAGGTACTCCGCCTATGCTGACGACGTTTCGGTTTTTGTGTCGAGCAAAGCCGAGATTGACGAAGTCAGCAAAGAAATCAGATGTTATGAAACGGTGACAGGGGCCAAGATCAATCGCGATAAGTCTGTTGGCTTGCGATTGGGTGCGTGGAAGGAGTTTCTCTTCCCGGACCTTTCCTCTGGACGGACGGGCCGATCAAGATTCTCGGCGTCTTTTTCGGTCCTGATCTCCAGTTGGAAATGAATTGGTCGGAGGTTCGAGAGAAGGCCGAGGGCGCAGTTCGTCTGTGGACTCGGAGGAGGCTCTCCTTAAAGGGGAGGGCGGGAAGTATGTGCTTCGCACATCTACCCGATTCTCCTTTACCGACTCTCGGTACTTCCTGTCCCGTGTGCCATTCGTTTGGGTTTAATTCAGCTCTTGTTCTCCTTCCTTTGGGGAGAAGGCAAGTCTCCCAAGGTACGTCGCGAGATCTGTTGCCTGCATCCATCTGAGGGCGGTCTGGGCATGCCTAGCGTTGAGATTCGTCAACACACGCTTCGCATTAGATTCCTGGATCGAATGTGTATGCTGGAGGATGAGAACGGCGCCCTCGTTCAAGAGGACGTCCATAAAAACTTTCCATCCCTGAGAAGTGTGCATTTGTCAGAGGAGGAGGCCGGCCGTACTCCTCGTGGCGAGTGCTCCTTCTATAAAGAATGTCGTTTGGCTCTCCAGTTTCTCTTGCGGGCTACGGATGGCCTCTCCAACGCCCAATCGTTGTCTCTTAGGGCATTATATCGGGTTTTAGTTAGGGGGGCCGTTCAAGATGAACTGATTGGCGAGCTCGGGCTTACGAAGCAGGAGGCTCGCTCCATATGGCCTTGGGCGCCTGGGTTGAAATGTCTCACTAACGATGAGGCATCACTCACCTGGCTGATGATACGAAAGGCTCTCTGGGTAGGCAAGAGGCTTCATGCAGCGGGCCTAACTCCGAAATCAACCTGCGTGCGTTGTGGGCTGACGACGGAAACCGTCGATCATGCCTTCTTCCACTGCAGTGTTGTTGCCCCGTTGTGTAAGTTTCTTGAAGATCTCATGGTTCGTATGCTGCGTGGAAAGTTCTTTGTCCTTGAGGCTAGTTCTGTTTGTAGCAATGTCGTACCTCCGTTATCTAGGGCTGAGCACTATGTGCTCTTTTGCTTACTAGGTGTTATGCGAATCGTGATTTGGACGACGCGACAGAAGGAATTCTATGGTGATGAGAAGTTTACCTCTTCCCAACTGATCTTGTTCTTTAAGCATCAGCTTAAAGTCAAGATCAGGACGGAAAGGAAACGACTCACTCCATCTGAATTTGGCAAAAGGTGGGTGAGTCTTGCGCGATTCTGTCGAGTGAAAGGTGCTGACCTGGAGTGGTTGTTTGATGCCGGTTAGGCATCAGGATATTGGGTGTGCTGGGCAGAACATGTGCACCCCGTCCCAGTTAGGTTAGTGTAGGGAAAGTTTGATTTTTCTGTTGTTCGCTTCAATGTTAACTTAGCTAGGTTATGATTGCTCATTGGCCCCTTTTTCTTTTTGTCCCCTATTTTTCTTTAGTTTAATCCCCCATCCCTTCCCACTTTAGGTGTTCAACAATGTTAGTTCTCCGGTGGATGCGTGGCGTCTTTCGTTATTTTTCAAGTGTGTTTTTCGTTTTTGTTATGATGTTTAAATGTGTGAGTGATTGTGTGAGTGATTGCTGATCGGACATATGGTATTATATTTATAAAGCCACGCATTATGTTTCGTCCGGGGAAGTGATTTTGCTGTCACAATATTAGAGTAGTGGGGGGCTTTTATTACTAATACGATTTTGTTTAGTTTCTTGTACATATATTACTTTCATTGTATAAAATCATTGGGGAATTTTAAATGTTGTTATTTTCTGCCCATGCCCTCCACTGAAAATTGTACATATGGGAGTTAAGTAGGACTACATAGAGAACCTGAGGTATTATGGTGGACGTGGTAAGAATGGTAAGTAAAAATGTGGTTTTATGGTGAAAGGTTATTGTAAGCGTGTCAGGGTCAACGAAAGTGAATAGCTAAGTTAAATTAGGACAGTTGATGACCAGCCTTTCCCCATCCCCGTATTAGGCCTTGTGCCACATTTGTACTTCAGTACAATAAATAATGAAGTTCTTGCCCAGTTTTTGACGTTTGTTGTCATTTTCTGACTTCTCCGACCTTGTTTTGACAAGCGTCGAACTTTTTGTTTCAAAAAACTGTGATTCACTTATTTGGACTGTTTATTTTACAAAAAAGACCTTTTTGTTGAGCTAAGTTTATTTTTATTTATTTTCTTTTTCGTTTATTTACTTTGTTCTTTTCTTTTTTATTCTTCTAGCTTTTTTGTTTTTATTTTCGTATTTTTGGCGGCCATATTTGTTTTTATTTAGGTCGGCCGTTTTGAGTTTATTTTTTTCTTTTTCTTTTTTTCAGTATCTGTTTGGCCTTAAGTGCCATATTTATATTTTTTTAACTGTCCCTATTTGACCAGAAACTGAAGAATTAGCTGATTTTTATTTTTCTTCCACTTTAACTTTTCTTTTTTTCAGCCCCTCCCCAGTTTTTCTTTTGCGGAAGTCGCCGTTGGAGACTTTTCGTTTTCTTTTTGTTTGTTTGTATTTGTTTGTATTTGGTTTCTTTGTGTATTTAATTTAATTGTACATTTGTAAAGTTTAATCGTTGTTTAAATTTATTTTGAATTCTTTTATTTTGTAAAGTTTAGTTAAACCACTTAAATTTAATTTTAGCCCCTCCCGCTATTTTCATTTTCGGGAGTAGCCGTTTAGGCAACTCTCCGTGTTTCTGTTTGTTTTATTTTCTTTTAATTTCTTTGTGTAATTAGTTTATCGTAACTGGTAAAGTTTATTTTTGTATATTTTTTAACCTCTCAAGAGGCTAAACTTTTTGTCGGCTAAGACTAGTTCTTAGTTTGGTAAAAGTTTTTTTTAATTTTTGGCCGCTAAAGGCTAGTTTTTTGCCAGGCGTGTGAATTGTTTGCCGTTACTGGCCATTTTATTGGGAAATTTTAAATCCTTCGGGGTTCGTTGTTTGAGAAATTTTTGTCCTCTTTGTTTCTATTTTGTGATAGTTTTTTTTTTATTTTTATTTGTTTTCCCCAAGTTACTCCCATTTCCCACCCTTTCCCATACGTTTAATTTAAGTGTGGTGGACAAAAACAAAAATTTTTTGTTGGCGTGCTAAAACCTTAAAATGGCCGACAATAGTCGGTCAATAAAGAAAAAACTAAGTTTTGACCCCCCCCCTGGAAGGGGCCTCCTGATAAAACTGATGAGGATTTTCCCCCACTTCCTGGGAAAGATGAAAAGGAAAAAGAAATAATGAAAGAGACACCAATGGCCGAGAATGGCCAAAAGGAGGCGAATAACAAAGAAAAACCTCAAAAGACGCAAGACGAGACAATGAAAGATGCTGAGGCCGGGGAATCGCCCTGTGGCTGGAAGTCCCCTCCGAAAGTCAAGATCAATCTGACGGAGTTCTTGGAGAGAGCTAAGAGCTACGCACACCTTGTCGTAGAAGGTGGGCTCTTGGAGGATCCCCAAGAATTAAAGAAGATTGAAAAAAGAATAGTGTCAGTCTTCGTGGTGGACAAGCGTACGCGCAAAATTTGTCGCAGCACGAAAGACACAGTGTTGAAAACACTGCAGTCAAAGGGGTATAAGCCCTTAAGAATAATTAAAGGGGCGCGCTTCTTCTTGTGGGACATACTACTACCTACGCCAGAAGAGTGCCTAAAATTGGCGATTGAAGACATATCTACAAAAGAGCTCATATTTAGAATTATGTATGATGGCAAACAAAGGACCAAGGTAGCAGTGTATGAGGTTCCTCCTCAGGTCATCGGGGAGCATCTGGCTGCCTACTTTTCGCAGTTTGGCCAAATTTTAGATGCCTCCTGCGATGACCTGAACGGGGGATGGTCTTTCGATATGATGATCGACCAGGAGACCTTCAAGACCATCCCCAACTGTCTTGACGTAGGGGGCCTGAGCTTGCCGGTGATGGTGTCCGGCCGCAAACCAAAATGCTGGAGGTGTGGAGAGACTGGTCACCTCTCCTCCTCCTGCCCAGAGAAGAAGGCCTCTGGAAGCCAGGCTCCAATCGACCAAAATCCCCCTCTGGCCGCTCCTGTTACATCCGTCTCGCCCGTAGTGGGCATGCCAATACCCAGGACCGGTGCGGCAGTTACCCCGGTTGGGAACAAAAAAGTTCCCTCACCCCCCGAAAAACCTTCGCCAACTGCTAGTGCAGCCTCGGAGAAGGAAAAGGGGGAGTGGCTGGTTGTTGGCAGGGCCAGGGGGAAGCGCCAAGCAGCGGAACCTCGGTCCCCAGATACCCCTAAGACGAAAGGCACAAACAGCCCCACTCCCTCCACCAGCAAGAAGGGCGATGCCTCGGCCTGGTCGGCTCCGAAACTTGAAGAGCTAAAGAAAGCATTCGACCCAGGGTATGAAAAGACGCAGAAGATAAAAGAGCTAAAGAAACAACTGGAAAAACGGCCTTTTCGCCCATCAGAGGAGTTGAAGAATCAACTGGCTCAACGTCCACCTCGCCCCTCGGCCTCTGCCCCGTCCTCCCCTCAAAAGAAAAAATCGGGCAAAAAAATTCATTCCTCTCAACCCACTCCCCGTAAACCGTCCCCTCGTAGTCGAGACCCCAGCCCAATCATCAACTATTTTCGTGTTTCTCCATGCCTCTCTCCCTGTCCCTCTCCCCCGAAACAGATGCCCCCTCCATCCAAAAGACAAAGAAGTCTTTCCTCAGAAGATATGGAGGCCCAAAAGAAAAAACCAACAAAGCTGCCATACAGGCAAGGGGAGGACATCTGCCGCATCTCCCCGGCCCAGGCTGAAAGAGCCAAGAATTTCGGGAATAGAATAAAGCAGCTGAAGGCTCTTTTGTCGATGAAAAAGTGTAGTGAGAAAGATATCGAACTACCAAGAAATTTCCCCAAAGCTCAGAGGCTATTAACAGTCATTCGCACTGGGTCAGGGGCGCGGCAGACTTGGGGCATGGTAGAGGAGGCTGCCAAAGCAATTCCTATGATTCCACCCATCATCACAACAAAATCAGAGAAACTCACTAACCTTGAAAAATTCTGTTCTGGACGGGTCCCGGTTTTGGTTCACCCCTCCCTCTATAGGGCGCTAAAACTAACCTTTCCCTGGGATGTTGGCGGCGTCTCCTCTGACGGCACCATCAAGAATGAGATGGGCCATGGGTCAATGGGAGAGGCTGTCGGCATCCTTTCCCCGACCATGTTCTGTCCAGGACCCCAACCCTACTAAGGATCATAATGGCTCTCTGGTTAGCAAGCGTGAATGCCCGGGGGCTGAGGTCAGAGTCTCGGAGGGTGAGACTCCTTCATGACCTCCAGCGCCTCGGGGTGGATGTTTGTTGTCTGCAGGAAACCCGGTTTTTAGCTGGCGACTATGAGGGCATACTGTCTAGGGATTACGATCTCTTTTCAGCATGTTTTGATGGTCGTTCTAGAGGTGTTTCTTGGCTAGTGAGCAGGTCTTTGGGTGCGGCGTGTACGCTTGTCTTCGCGGATCCAGCGGGCAGGATTTGTGTGCTGGATATTACCATAAAGGAGAAGTCTTTTCGCCTCATTGGGGTTTATGCGCCCAATGTCCATGCGGAGCGTCCTGCTTTGTTTCGGCAGCTCGAGTCGTTCTTTGGAACATCGAGGCGGGTAATTTTAGCGGGGGATTGGAATGCCGTCCTTGACCCTGAGAAGGATCGTATAGGAGAAAGATCGGGTACTCAACAACCCGGATGTGAAACCATTTCGGGAATTTATCGACAGGAATGATCTTGTCGATAAATACCGAAATGAACACCCCCGGGAGGTAGTGTGGACTTGGACTAATAGGGGCAGCTCGGATTCGAAGGTACGCGCAAGCTACCTCGACCGAGTCCTAGTTAGGAGAGTCGACGTAGGGCTCTTAGGTTGTCCAAGTTTCCATTCGATAGTTTACACGGATCATAGGCTCGTCCGGGTTCGTGTAAACTTAGATAAGCCTAAGGTTAAGTTGGCTGGCTACTGGAAATTGAACGCGTCATTATTTGATAGCCAAGATTTCCAGCACCAGCTTTTACTAACACTAAAGCGGGAACTGACGGGGGCTGTGGTTGGGAATAAGTGGTGGGATACACTTAAATCCAAAATTAGGTCGTTTGCTGCCGACTATAGCCGTCGGCTCAACTTAGCTAATTTAGCGGCGCAATCGACGTTAGAGAAAAAGTTGATCGGGCAGTTAAATCCCGTAATAGTGGGGACGTAGCCTTAGCTAGGGCCGAGCTGGCCTCCTTGGCTATCAAGAAGGATCAAGCTCTGGTAGTTAGGGCTAGGTTAAAAAGAATGTCTTCTGAGGCAACGAATATGGCCGCAGAATTGCGTGCAGAGGAAGCTAGGCAAGCAGCCAATCGGCATATCAAGGACATCACATTGCCGGATGGTCGTACCGTGACTACAGACGTGGGTATATGTGGAGCTTTTCGGGATTACTTCCAGGATCTTTTCACCAGGGAGCCCGGTCTGAGCTCTGCTCAGTTCGACACCTATTTGGCTGACTTTCCCCGCCTCTCGGCGGCTGAAGCGGCTAGGTGCGAGGGGCCCATAACAGAGTCGGAAATCTGGGACGCGCTGAAATTGGTTGGCCGGGACAAAACTCCAGGTTTGGATGGTCTTCCCTACGAACTGTACTTGAGGCAGTCGTCCGTTCTTGTTCCTCTGCTGGCTCTTGTTTATAACAACTGGATGAAGCAGGGGTCTATACCTCGACGCTTCACCAGGGGTGTAATCAAGTTGCTTCGCAAGAGCAAGAGCGGTGGGGGTGGCATAGATAATTATCGGCCTTTAACGATGTTAAATACTGACTTAAAGATTTTTGCCAAGATCTTGGCCGGCCGTTTGCAGGCTGTCCTCTCTAGTCTGATTGGCCCCGAGCAGACTTGTGCTGTGAAGGGCAGGACTATTCAGGACAACCTTCATTTGGTACGCCTGATCATTGAGAAAACCGACACCGAAGCCGCGCTGATCAATTTGGATCAGTCCAAGGCTTTCGATAGGGTTGACCATCGTTTCTTGGAGTCTGTCCTTTCCGCCGCCGGTTTCGGGCCGTACTTTCGCTCCTGGATCCGACTGCTGTATGAGTCCCCCGGTGCGCTGGTGGAAGTGAATGGGGTAAGATCGAAGCCCTTCACTTTATCTCGCTCCATTCGTCAAGGTTGTCCACTTTCGCCTTTGCTGTACGTTCTTGCGTTGGAGCCATTCCTTCGCAAGTTAAAGGCGAATCCGGTCCTTCGCGGAATTTCCGTACCTGGTGCTACCACCTCGGCCAGGTACTCCGCCTATGCTGACGACGTTTCGGTTTTTGTGTCGAGCAAAGCCGAGATTGACGAAGTCAGCAAAGAAATCAGATGTTATGAAACGGTGACAGGGGCCAAGATCAATCGCGATAAGTCTGTTGGCTTGCGATTGGGTGCGTGGAAGGGAGTTTCTCTTCCAGGACCTTTCCTCTGGACGGACGGGCCGATCAAGATTCTCGGCGTCTTTTTCGGTCCTGATCTCCAGTTGGAAATGAATTGGTCGGAGGTTCGAGAGAAGGCCGAGGGCGCAGTTCGTCTGTGGACTCGGAGGAGGCTCTCCTTAAAGGGGAGGGCGGAGCATGTGCTTCGCACATCTACCCGATTCTCCTTTACCGACTCTCGGTACTTCCTGTCCCGTGTGCCATTCGTTTGGGTTTAATTCAGCTCTTGTTCTCCTTCCTTTGGGGAGAAGGCAAGTCTCCCAAGGTACGTCGCGAGATCTGTTGCCTGCATCCATCTGAGGGCGGTCTGGGCATGCCTAGCGTTGAGATTCGTCAACACACGCTTCGCATTAGATTCCTGGATCGAATGTGTATGCTGGAGGATGAGAACGGCGCCCTCGTTCAAGAGGACGTCCATAAAAACTTTCCATCCCTGAGAAGTGTGCATTTGTCGGAGGAGGAGGCCGGCCGTACTCCTCGTGGCGAGTGCTCCTTCTATAAAGAATGTCGTTTGGCTCTCCAGTTTCTCTTGCGGGCTACGGATGGCCTCTCCAACGCCCAATCGTTGTCTCTTAGGGCATTATATCGGGTTTTAGTTAGGGGGGCCGTTCAAGATGAACTGATTGGCGAGCTCGGGCTTACGAAGCAGGAGGCTCGCTCCATATGGCCTTGGGCGCCTGGGTTGAAATGTCTCACTAACGATGAGGCATCACTCACCTGGCTGATGATTCGAAAGGCTCTCTGGGTAGGCAAGAGGCTTCATGCAGCGGGCCTAACACCAAAATCAACCTGCGTGCGTTGTGGGCTGACGACGGAAACCGTCGATCATGCCTTCTTCCACTGCAGTGTTGTTGCTCCGTTGTGTAAGTTTCTTGAAGACCTCATGGTTCGTATGCTGCGTGGAAAGTTCTTTGTCCTTGAGGCTAGTTCTGTTTGTAGCAATGTCGTACCTCCGTTATCTAGGGCTGAGCACTATGTGCTCTTTTGCTTACTAGGTGTTATGCGAATCGTGATTTGGACGACGCGACAGAAGGAATTCTATGGTGATGAGAAGTTTACCTCTTCCCAACTGATCTTGTTCTTTAAGCATCAGCTTAAAGTCAAGATCAGGACGGAAAGGAAACGACTCACTCCATCTGAATTTGGCAAAAGGTGGGTGAGTCTTGCGCGATTCTGTCGAGTGAAAGGTGCTGACCTGGAGTGGTTGTTTGATGCTGGTTAGGCATCAGGATATTGGGTGTGCTGGGCTGAACATGTGCACCCCGTCCCTGTTAGGTTAGTGTAGGGAAACTTTGATTTTTTTCTGTTTTTGGCTTCAATGTTAACTTAGCTAGGTTATGATTGCTCATTGGCCCCCTTTTCTTTTTTGTCCCCTATTTTTCTTTAGTTTAACCCCCCTTCCCTTCCCACCTTAGGTGTTCAACAATGTTAGTTCCCCGGTGGATGCGTGGCGACTTTCGTTATTTTTCAAGTGTGTTTTTCGTTTTTTGTTATGATGTTTAAATCCGTGAGTGATTGTGTGAGTGACTGCTGATCGGACATATGGTATTATATTTATAAAGCCACGCATTATGTTTCGTCCGGGGAAGTGATTTTGCTGTCACAATATTAGAGTAGTGGGGGGCTTTTATTACTAATATGATTTTGTTTAGTTTCTTGTACATATATTACTTTCATTGTATAAAATCATTGGGGAATTTTAAATGTTGTTATTTTCTGCCCATGCCCTCCACTGAAAATTGTACATATGGGAGTTAAGTAGGACTACATAGAGAACCTGAGGTATTATGGTGGACGTGGTAAGAATGGTAAGTAAAAATGTGGTTTTATGGTGAAAGGTTATTGTAAGCGTGTCAGGGTCAACGAAAGTGAATAGCTAAGTTAAATTAGGACAGTTGATGACCAGCCTTTCCCCATCCCCGTATTAGGCCTTGTGCCACATTTGTACTTCAGTACAATAAATAATGAAGTTCTTGCCCAGTTTTTGACGTTTGTTGTCATTTTCTGACTTCTCAGACCTTGTTTTGACAAGCGTCGAACTTTTTGTTTAAAAAACTGTGATTCACTCATTTGGACTTTTTATTTGACAAAAAAAAAGACCTTTTTGTTGAGCTAAGTTTATTTTTATTTATTTTCTTTTTCGTTTATTTACTTTGTTCTTTTCTTTTTATTCTTCTAGCTTTTTTGTTTTTATTTTCGTATTTTTGGCGGCCATATTTGTTTTTATTTAGGTCGGCCGTTTTGAGTTTATTTTTATTTTTATTTTTTTTCAGTATCTGTTTGGCCTTAAGTGCCATATTTATATTTTTTTAATAGTAACTGTCCATTTTGACCAAGAAGCTGAAAAATTAACTGATTTTTATTTTTCTTCCACAGTAACTTTTCTTTTTTTCAGCCCCTCCCCAGTTTTTCTTTGGCGGAAGTCGCCGTTAGGAGACTTTTCGCTTTCTTTTTGTTGTTATTTGTTTTTTGTTTCCTTGTGCATTTGATTCAATTGTAAATTTGTAAAGTTTATTCCTTGTTCAAATTTATTTTTGTTAATTCTTTTATTTTTTCGTAAAAGTTTAGTTAAACCGTTTATTTTAATTTTAGCCCCTCCCTCTATTTTCCTTGTCGGGAGTAGCCGTTTAGGCAACTCTTCGTTTTTCTGTTTGTTTTATTTTCTTTAAATTTCTTTGTGTATTTAGTTTATCGTAATTTGTAAAGTTTATTTTTGTTTTTATTTTTTTAACCTCTCAAGAGGCTTATTTTTTACCATTTAAGGCTTTTTCTTCTCTTATATTTGTAAGAGTTTAATTTCACCGTTAAAGGCAAGTTTTTACTAAGCCTTTTGTTATTTCTATTCTTTGCCGTTATAGGCTAATTTTGTAATTATTATTGTTCTTGTTATTACTTTGTGAGGAGAGCCCCTCTTTTTTTTTTTTTTTTTTTTTTTTTTTTTTCTTCGCCCCCCCCCCCCACCATTTTTCCTACCCCGCTCCATTCTCTTATTATTTACGGAGGAAAAATATTTAGTGACAAGCAAATACGAAAATGGCCGACTCAAGTCGGTCTGTTAAGAAAAAATTAATTTTTGATCCGCCCGGGAAGGGCCCGCCTGACAAAAATAAAGAGGCCTACCCCCCTCTAAATGATACTAATAGTAAGACGAAAAATACGGTGGCCGAGAAGGGCCAAAAGATTGCTTCAGACGAAAAGACTAGAAATGCCAAAGACAACAATAAAGATGCTAAGGCCGGGGAGTTGCCCGATTGCTGGAAGTCCCCACCAAGTTGCATTATAAACATTGCGGAGTTTCTGGAGAGATCTAAAGGTTTCGACCATCTTTTGAAAGATGACGGACTTTTGGAAAACCCCCAGGAACTACAAAAGTTTGAAAAAGAGAATGGTGTCGGTCTTCGTGGTGGACAAGCGTTCGCGCAAAATTTGTCGCTCCACGAAAGACACAGTGATCCGATCACTGGTATCCCTAGGGGTTAAGCCCCAAAGAGTAATTAAAGGACCTGGCTTTTTCATGTGGGACGTACTGCTGCCCACACCGGAAGATTGTTTGGAAGTCGTCAGTAGAGAACTAATTATTAATGACCTTATCTTGAGAACAGAATATGAAGGCCGAAGGAGGACCACGGTAGCAGTATACGAGGTGCCTCCTCAGGTTGCCGGCGAACATCTGGCATCGTATTTAAAAAAGTATGGCCAAATACTCGCAGCCGCTTCCGACAACCTGATCGGGGGATGGACTTTTGACATCATGATCGATCGAGAAGCCTTCGAGTCCATCCCCAACTGCTTGGATTACTGCGGCCGGAAAATGCCGGTCATAGTGACTGGCCGAAAACCAACTTGCTGGAAGTGCGGGCAGACTGGTCACCTGTCCTCTTCCTGCCCAGAGAAGAAGGCCTCTGGTGATCCGGCCGCTGGCGACCAGAATACCCCTAAGCCTGACAACCGTAGTTCCGCAACGCCTGTAATGGGCCTAGCAGCGGCACGGTCCGGTGTCTCACAAACACCGGGTGGGTCTCGGCCCCCATCCTCCCAAATTCCGAAGCCTGCCGCAAGTGTGGTTAAGGACAAGGATGAGGGAGTATGGCATGTCGTTGCTAGAGGCAAAGGGAAGATCCGAGCAGCGGTGCCTCAGTCCCCTGAATCTCCTAGGGATGACACCGACAGTCCCACTCCCTCTAGCAGCTTTAAGGGCGACGTCCCGGCGGTCCATCAGGACAGGCCATTGAACGAGATGCAAAAGAAGGCCGAACCCAACTGGGACAAAATTGTTCAGCTTAGGAAACTTAAGAAAGAGCTGGAAAATAAGAAACCATCAAAACCAGCAACTTCACACTCTTCCGTTTCCGCCCCTTCCTCCCCCTCCCGGAAAAAAACCATAGCCCCTCCGCCCATGACAAAGTCTCTGACCACTTCCCCGTCCAAAATGACCACCTTGAAATATCAATCCCCAGTCCCTTCTCGTGTCCCTTCTACTCCTGCTTCCCCTGATGACTCGCCCACTCCCACCCCAACACCTACTCCCTCTCTCTCTCCTCACAAAAGTAAGAGACAGAGAAGCCCTGAGGCGGCCAGTGGAGAGGAAAAAAAGGAAGAAAATGAAACCTCCCTTCAACCTTGGGGAGGATGTATGTAGAGTTTCCGAGGAGACTGCTCAAAGGGCTCTGAGCCACTCAAAGCGTCTAAAACCGCTACTTCGTTTTCAAAAATTACACGACAAGGATATAGAAGACCCGCGCAACTTCCCTAATGCAAAGAGGATCCTGACGGTCGTGCGGTCGGGAACTGGAACTCGGCAAATATGGACTATGTTAGGGGAGGCAAATGATTCGTTTGCAACAGACCCTCCCCTTTCTTATTTCCATGATGAGGACAACAAAAATTTGCAGCAGTTTTGTTCTGGGAGGACCCCGGTTTATGTTCACCCCTCCCTTTACAGAGCGTTGAAACTAACGTTTCCCCTGGACATTGGCGGCCTGTCCTATGATGGCACTATCAAAAGTGAAATGGGTCTCGGCTCAATGGGACGGGCTGTCGGTGTCCTGTCACCGGACATGTTCGGAACAGTTCCTCAACCCTAATCGGACTGATAATGGCTCTCTGGTTAGCAAGTATGAATGCCCGGGGGCTGAGGTCTGAGTCTCGGAGGGTGAGACTCCTTCATGATCTCCAGCGCCTCGGGGTGGATGTTTGTTGTTTGCAGGAGACCCGGTTTTTTGCTGGCGACTATGAGGGCATACTGTCTAGGGATTACGATCTCTATTCAGCATGTTTTGATGGTCGGTCTAGAGGTGTTTCCTGGCTAGTGAGCAAGTCTTTGGGTGCGGCGTGTGCGCTTGTCTTCGCGGATCCAGCGGGCAGGGATTTGTGTGCTGGATATTACCATAAAGGAGAAGTCTTTTCGCCTCATTGGGGTTTATGCGCCCAATGTCCATGCGGAGCGTCCTGCTTTGTTTCGGCAGCTCGAGTCGTTCTTTGGAACATCGAGGCGGGTAATTTTAGCGGGGGATTGGAATGCCGTCCTTGACCCTGAGAAGGATCGTATAGGAGAAAGATCGGGTACTAACAACCCGGATGTGAAACCATTTCGGGAATTTATCGACAGGAATGATCTTGTCGATAAGTACCGAAATGAACACCCCCGGGAGGTAGTGTGGACTTGGACTAATAGGGGCAGCTCGGATTCGAAGGTACGCGCAAGCTACCTCGACCGAGTCCTAGTTAGGAGAGTCGACGTAGGGCTCTTAGGTTGTCCAAGTTTCCATTCCATAGTTTACACGGATCATAGGCTCGTCCGGGTTCGTGTAAACTTAGATAAGCCTAAGGTTAAGTTGGCTGGCTACTGGAAATTGAACGCGTCATTATTTGATAGCCAAGATTTCCAGCACCAGCTTTTACTAACACTAAAGCGGGAACTGACGGGGGCTGTGGTTGGGAATAAGTGGTGGGATACACTTAAATCCAAAATTAGGTCGTTTGCTGCCGACTATAGCCGTCGGCTCAACTTAGCTAATTTAGCGGCGCAATCGACGTTAGAGAAAAAAGTTGATCGGGCAGTTAAATCCCGTAATAGTGGGGACGTAGCCTTAGCTAGGGCCGAGCTGGCCTCCTTGGCTATCAAGAAGGATCAAGCTCTGGTAGTTAGGGCTAGGTTAAAAGAATGTCTTCTGAGGCAACGAATATGGCCGCAGAATTGCGTGCAGAGGAAGCTAGGCAAGCAGCCAATCGGCATATCAAGGACATCACATTGCCGGATGGTCGTACCGTGACTACAGACGTGGGTATATGTGGAGCTTTTCGGGATTACTTCCAGGATCTTTTCACCAGGGAGCCCGGTCTGAGCTCTGCTCAGTTCGACACCTATTTGGCTGACTTTCCCCGCCTCTCGGCGGCTGAAGCGGCTAGGTGCGAGGGGCCCATAACAGAGTCGGAAATCTGGGATGCGCTGAAATTGGTTGGCCGGGACAAAACTCCAGGTTTGGATGGTCTTCCCTACGAACTGTACTTGAGGCAGTCGTCCGTTCTTGTTCCTCTGCTGGCTCTTGTTTATAACAACTGGATGAAGCAGGGGTCTATACCTCGTCGCTTCACCAGGGGTGTAATCAAGTTGCTTCGCAAGAGCAAGAGCGGTGGGGGTGGCATAGATAATTATCGGCCTTTAACGATGTTAAATACTGACTTAAAGATTTTTGCCAAGATCTTGGCCGGCCGTTTGCAGGCTGTCCTCTCTAGTCTGATTGGCCCCGAGCAGACTTGTGCTGTGAAGGGCAGGACTATTCAGGACAACCTTCATTTGGTACGCCTGATCATCGAGAAAACCGACACCGAAGCCGCGCTGATCAATTTGGATCAGTCCAAGGCATTCGATAGGGTTGACCATCGTTTCTTGGAGTCTGTCCTTTCCGCCGCCGGTTTCGGGCCGTACTTTCGCTCCTGGATCCGACTGCTGTATGAGTCCCCCGGTGCGCTGGTGGAAGTGAATGGGGTAAGATCGAAGCCCTTCACTTTATCTCGCTCCATTCGTCAAGGTTGTCCACTTTCGCCTTTGCTGTACGTTCTTGCGTTGGAGCCATTCCTTCGCAAGTTAAAGGCGAATCCGGTCCTTCGCGGAATTTCCGTACCTGGTGCTACCACCTCGGCCAGGTACTCCGCCTATGCTGACGACGTTTCGGTTTTTGTGTCGAGCAAAGCCGAGATTGACGAAGTCAGCAAAGAAATCAGATGTTATGAAACGGTGACAGGGGCCAAGATCAATCGCGATAAGTCTGTTGGCTTGCGATTGGGTGCGTGGAAGGGAGTTTCTCTTCCAGGACCTTTCCTCTGGACGGACGGGCCGATCAAGATTCTCGGCGTCTTTTTCGGTCCTGATCTCCAGTTGGAAATGAATTGGTCGGAGGTTCGAGAGAAGGCCGAGGGCGCAGTTCGTCTGTGGACTCGGAGGAGGCTCTCCTTAAAGGGGAGGGCGGAAGTATGTGCTTCGCACATCTACCCGATTCTCCTTTACCGACTCTCGGTACTTCCTGTCCCGTGTGCCATTCGTTTGGGTTTAATTCAGCTCTTGTTCTCCTTCCTTTGGGGAGAAGGCAAGTCTCCCAAGGTACGTCGCGAGATCTGTTGCCTGCATCCATCTGAGGGCGGTCTGGGCATGCCTAGCGTTGAGATTCGTCAACACACGCTTCGCATTAGATTCCTGGATCGAATGTGTATGCTGGAGGATGAGAACGGCGCCCTCGTTCAAGAGGACGTCCATAAAAACTTTCCATCCCTGAGAAGTGTGCATTTGTCAGAGGAGGAGGCCGGCCGTACTCCTCGTGGCGAGTGCTCCTTCTATAAAGAATGTCGTTTGGCTCTCCAGTTTCTCTTGCGGGCTACGGATGGCCTCTCCAACGCCCAATCGTTGTCTCTTAGGGCATTATATCGGGTTTTAGTTAGGGGGGCCGTTCAAGATGAACTGATTGGCGAGCTCGAGGCTTACGAAGCAGGAGGCTCGCTCCATATGGCCTTGGGCGCCTGGGTTGAAATGTCTCACTAACGATGAGGCATCACTCACCTGGCTGATGATACGAAAGGCTCTCTGGGTAGGCAAGAGGCTTCATGCAGCGGGCCTAACTCCGAAATCAACCTGCGTGCCTTGTGGGCTGACGACGGAAACCGTCGATCATGCCTTCTTCCACTGCAGTGTTGTTGCCCCGTTGTGTAAGTTTCTTGAAGATCTCATGGTTCGTATGCTGCGTGGAAAGTTCTTTGTCCTTGAGGCTAGTTCTGTTTGTAGCAATGTCGTACCTCCGTTATCTAGGGCTGAGCACTATGTGCTCTTTTGCTTACTAGGTGTTATGCGAATCGTGATTTGGACGACGCGACAGAAGGAATTCTATGGTGATGAGAAGTTTACCTCTTCCCAACTGATCTTGTTCTTTAAGCATCAGCTTAAAGTCAAGATCAGGACGGAAAGAAACGACTCACTCCATCTGAATTTGGCAAAAGGTGGGTGAGTCTTGCGCGATTCTGTCGAGTGAAAGGTGCTGACCTGGAGTGGTTGTTTGATGCCGGTTAGGCATCAGGATATTGGGTGTGCTGGGCAGAACATGTGCACCCCGTCCCAGTTAGGTTAGTGTAGGGAAAGTTTGATTTTTCTGTTGTTCGCTTCAATGTTAACTTAGCTAGGTTATGATTGCTCATTGGCCCCTTTTTCTTTTTGTCCCCTATTTTTCTTTAGTTTAATCCCCCATCCCTTCCCACTTTAGGTGTTCAACAATGTTAGTTCTCCGGTGGATGCGTGGCGTCTTTCGTTATTTTTCAAGTGTGTTTTTCGTTTTTGTTATGATGTTTAAATGTGTGAGTGATTGTGTGAGTGATTGCTGAACGGATAAGTGATATTATTATATTTCTAAAGCCACGCATTATATTTCGTCCGGAGAAGTGATTTTGCTGTCACAATATTAGAGTAGTGGGGGGCTTTTATTACTAATATGATTTTGTTTAGTTTCTTGTACATATCTTACTTTCATTGTATAAAATCATTGGGGAATTTTAAATGTTGTTATTTCTGCCCATGCCCTCCACTGAACATTGTACATATGGGAGTTAAGTAGGACTACATAGAGAACCTGAGGTATTATGGTGGACGTGGTAAGAATGGTAAGTAAAAATGTGGTTTTATGGTGAAAGGTTATTGTTAGCGTGTCAGGGTCAACGAAAGTGAATAGCTAAGTTAAATATAGGACAGTTGATGACCAGCCTTCCCCATCCCCGTATTAGGCCTTGTGCCGCATTTGTACTTCTGTACAATAAATAATGAAGTTCCTGCCCAGTTTTTGACGTTTGTTGTCATTTTCTGACTTCTCCGACCTTGTTTTGGCGAGCGTCAGACACTTTTTGTTTAAAAAAAAACTGTGATTCACTTATTTGGACTGTTTATTTTACAAAAAAGACCTTTTTGTTGAGCTAAGTTTATTTTTATTTATTTTCTTTTTCGTTTATTTACTTTGTTCTTTTCTTTTTTATTCTTCTAGCTTTTTTGTTTTTATTTTCGTATTTTTGGCGGCCATATTTGTTTTTATTTAGGTCGGCCGTTTTGAGTTTATTTTTATTTTTATTTTTTTCAGTATCTGTTTGGCCTTAAGTGCCATATTTATATTTTTTTAACTGTCCCTATTTTGACCAGAAGCTGAAGAATTAGCTGATTTTTATTTTTCTTCCAATTTAACTTTTCTTTTTTTTCAGCCCCTCCCCAGTTTTTCTTTCGCGGAAGTCGCCGTTAGGAGACTTTTCGTTTTCTTTTTGTTTGTTTGTATTTGTTTGTATTTGTTTTCTTTGTGTATTTAATTTAATTGTACATTTGTAAAGTTTAATCGTTGTTTAAATTTATTCTTTTATTTTGTAAAGTTTAGTTAAACCTCTTAAATTTAATTTTAGCCCCTCCCCCTATTTTCTTTGTCTTGAGTAGCCGTTTAGGCAACTCTCCGTTTGTTTTATTTTCTTTAAATTTATCTGTGTAGTAGTTTATCGTAACTGGTAAAGTTTATTTTTGTATAAATTTGTTTTTCTTTTATTTTTTAACCTCTCCGGAGGCTAATTTTTGCCATTTAAGGCTTTTTCTTCTCTTATATTTGTAAGAGTTTAATTACACCGTTAAAGGCAAGTTTTTTCCTAAGCCTTTTGTTATTTCTATTCTTTGCCATTGTAGGCTAATTTTGTAATTATTACTGTTCTTGTCATTACTTTGTGAGGAGAGTTTGTTTTTTTTTTTTTTTTTTTTTTTTTACGCCCCCCCCCCCACCATTTTTCCTACCCCGCTCCATTCTCTTATTATTTACGGAGGAAAATATATAGTGACAAGCAAATATAAAAATGGCCGACTCAAGTCGGTCAGTTAAAAAGAAATTAATTTTTGATCCGCCCAGGAAGGGCCCGCCTGACAAAAATAAAGAGGAATATCCCCCTCTAAATGAGTCTAATAGTAAGACGAAAAATATGGTGGCCGAGAAAGGCCAAAAGATTGCAACAGATGATAAGACTAGAAATGCCAAAGACAACAATAAAGATGCTAAGGCCGGGGAGTTGCCCGATTGCTGGAAGTCCCCACCTAGATGCATTATAAACATTGCGGAGTTTCTGGAGAGATCTAAAGGTTTCGACCATCTTTTGAAAGATGACGGACTTTTGGAAAACCCCCAGGAACTACAAAAGTTTGAAAAGAGAATGGTGTCGGTCTTCGTGGTGGACAAGCGTTCGCGCAAAATTTGTCGCTCCACGAAAGACACAGTGATCCGATCACTGGTGTCCCTAGGGGTTAAGCCCCAAAGAGTAATTAGAGGGCCGCTCTTTTTCATGTGGGACGTACTGCTGCCCACACCGGAAGATTGTTTAGAAGTCATCAAAAGAGAACTTATCACTAATGACCTTATCTTGAGAACAGAATATGAAGGCCGAAGAAGGACCACAGTAGCAGTATATGAGGTGCCTCCTCAGGTTGCCGGCGAACATCTGGCATCGTATTTAAGGAAATATGGCCAAATACTCGCAGCCGCTTCCGACAACCTGAACGGGGGATGGACATTTGACATCATAATGGAGCGAGAAGCCTTCGATTCCGTCCCCAACTGCTTGGATTACTGCGGCCGGAAAATGCCGGTCATAGTGACTGGCCGAAAACCAACTTGCTGGAAGTGCGGGCAGACTGGTCACCTGTCCTCTTCCTGCCCAGAGAAGAAGGCCTCTGGTGATCCGGCCGCTGGCGACCAGAATACCCCTAAGCCTGACAACCGTAGTTCCGCAACGCCTGTAATGGGCCTAGCAGCGGCACGGTCCGGTGTCTCACAAAAACCGGGTGGGTCTCGGCCCCCATCCTCCCAAATTCCGAAGCCTGCCGCAAGTGTGGTTAAGGACAAGGATGAGGGTGTATGGCATGTCGTTGCTAGAGGCAAAGGGAAGATCCGAGCAGCGGTTCCTCAGTCCCCTGAATCTCCTAGGGATGACACCGACAGTCCCACTCCCTCTGGCAGCTTTAAGGGCGACGTCCCGGCGGTCCATCAGGACAGGCCATTGAATGAAATGCAAAAGAAGGCCGAACCCAACTGGGACAAAATTGTTCAGCTTAGGAAACTTAAGAAAGAGCTGGAAAATAAGAAACCCTCAAAACCAGCAACTTCACACTCTTCCGTTTCCGCCCCTTCCTCCCCCTCCCGGAAAAAAACCATGGCCCCTCCGCCCATGACTAAGTCTCTGACCACTTCCCCGTCCAAAATGACCACCTTGAAACATCAATCCCCAGTCCCTTCTCGTGTCCCTTCTACTCCTGCTTCTCCTGATGACTCGCCCATGTCCACCCCAACACCTACTCCCTCTCTCTCTCCTCACAAAAGCAAGAGACAGAGAAGCCCTGAGGCGGCCTCTGGTGAGGAAAAAAGGAAGAAATTGAAACCTCCCTTCAACCTTGGGGAGGACGTGTGTAGAGTTTCCGAGGAGACTGCTCAAAGGGCTCTGAGCCACTCAAAGCGCCTGAAACCGCTACTCCGGTTTCAAAAATTACAAGACAAGGACATAGAGGACCCGCGCAATTTCCCAAACGCCAAGAGGATCCTGACGGTCGTGCGTTCGGGAACTGGAACGCGTCAAATATGGACTATGTTAGGGGAGGCAAATGATTCGTTTGCAACAGACCCTCCCCTTTCTTATTTCCATGATGAGGACAACAAAAATTTACAGCAGTTTTGTTCTGGGAGGACCCCGGTTTATGTTCACCCCTCCCTTTACAGAGCGTTGAAACTAACGTTTCCCCTGGACATTGGCGGCCTGTCCTATGATGGCACTATCAAAAGTGAAATGGGTCTCGGCTCAATGGGACGGGCTGTCGGTGTCCTGTCACCGGACATGTTCGGAACAGTTCCTCAACCCTAATCGGACTGATAATGGCTCTCTGGTTAGCAAGTATGAATGCCCGGGGGCTGAGGTCTGAGTCTCGGAGGGTGAGACTCCTTCATGATCTCCAGCGCCTCGGGGTGGATGTTTGTTGTTTGCAGGAGACCCGGTTTTTTGCTGGCGACTATGAGGGCATACTGTCTAGGGATTACGATCTCTATTCAGCATGTTTTGATGGTCGTTCTAGAGGTGTTTCCTGGCTAGTGAGCAAGTCTTTGGGTGCGGCGTGTACGCTTGTCTTCGCGGATCCAGCGGGCAGGGATTTGTGTGCTGGATATTACCATAAAGGAGAAGTCTTTTCGCCTCATTGGGGTTTATGCGCCCAATGTCCATGCGGAGCGTCCTGCTTTGTTTCGGCAGCTCGAGTCGTTCTTTGGAACATCGAGGCGGGTAATTTTAGCGGGGGATTGGAATGCCGTCCTTGACCCTGAGAAGGATCGTATAGGAGAAAGATCGGGTACTAACAACCCGGATGTGAAACCATTTCGGGAATTTATCGACAGGAATGATCTTGTCGATAAGTACCGAAATGAACACCCCCGGGAGGTAGTGTGGACTTGGACTAATAGGGGCAGCTCGGATTCGAAGGTACGCGCAAGCTACCTCGACCGAGTCCTAGTTAGGAGAGTCGACGTAGGGCTCTTAGGTTGTCCAAGTTTCCATTCCATAGTTTACACGGATCATAGGCTCGTCCGGGTTCGTGTAAACTTAGATAAGCCTAAGGTTAAGTTGGCTGGCTACTGGAAATTGAACGCGTCATTATTTGATAGCCAAGATTTCCAGCACCAGCTTTTACTAACACTAAAGCGGGAACTGACGGGGGCTGTGGTTGGGAATAAGTGGTGGGATACACTTAAATCCAAAATTAGGTCGTTTGCTGCCGACTATAGCCGTCGGCTCAACTTAGCTAATTTAGCGGCGCAATCGACGTTAGAGAAAAAAGTTGATCGGGCAGTTAAATCCCGTAATAGTGGGGACGTAGCCTTAGCTAGGGCCGAGCTGGCCTCCTTGGCTATCAAGAAGGATCAAGCTCTGGTAGTTAGGGCTAGGTTAAAAAGAATGTCTTCTGAGGCAACGAATATGGCCGCAGAATTGCGTGCAGAGGAAGCTAGGCAAGCAGCCAATCGGCATATCAAGGACATCACATTGCCGGATGGTCGTACCGTGACTACAGACGTGGGTATATGTGGAGCTTTTCGGGATTACTTCCAGGATCTTTTCACCAGGGAGCCCGGTCTGAGCTCTGCTCAGTTCGACACCTATTTGGCTGACTTTCCCCGCCTCTCGGCGGCTGAAGCGGCTAGGTGCGAGGGGCCCATAACAGAGTCGGAAATCTGGGATGCGCTGAAATTGGTTGGCCGGGACAAAACTCCAGGTTTGGATGGTCTTCCCTACGAACTGTACTTGAGGCAGTCGTCCGTTCTTGTTCCTCTGCTGGCTCTTGTTTATAACAACTGGATGAAGCAGGGGTCTATACCTCGTCGCTTCACCAGGGGTGTAATCAAGTTGCTTCGCAAGAGCAAGAGCGGTGGGGGTGGCATAGATAATTATCGGCCTTTAACGATGTTAAATACTGACTTAAAGATTTTTGCCAAGATCTTGGCCGGCCGTTTGCAGGCTGTCCTCTCTAGTCTGATTGGCCCCGAGCAGACTTGTGCTGTGAAGGGCAGGACTATTCAGGACAACCTTCATTTGGTACGCCTGATCATCGAGAAAACCGACACCGAAGCCGCGCTGATCAATTTGGATCAGTCCAAGGCATTCGATAGGGTTGACCATCGTTTCTTGGAGTCTGTCCTTTCCGCCGCCGGTTTCGGGCCGTACTTTCGCTCCTGGATCCGACTGCTGTATGAGTCCCCCGGTGCGCTGGTGGAAGTGAATGGGGTAAGATCGAAGCCCTTCACTTTATCTCGCTCCATTCGTCAAGGTTGTCCACTTTCGCCTTTGCTGTACGTTCTTGCGTTGGAGCCATTCCTTCGCAAGTTAAAGGCGAATCCGGTCCTTCGCGGAATTTCCGTACCTGGTGCTACCACCTCGGCCAGGTACTCCGCCTATGCTGACGACGTTTCGGTTTTTGTGTCGAGCAAAGCCGAGATTGACGAAGTCAGCAAAGAAATCAGATGTTATGAAACGGTGACAGGGGCCAAGATCAATCGCGATAAGTCTGTTGGCTTGCGATTGGGTGCGTGGAAGGGAGTTTCTCTTCCCGGACCTTTCCTCTGGACGGACGGGCCGATCAAGATTCTCGGCGTCTTTTTCGGTCCTGATCTCCAGTTGGAAATGAATTGGTCGGAGGTTCGAGAGAAGGCCGAGGGCGCAGTTCGTCTGTGGACTCGGAGGAGGCTCTCCTTAAAGGGGAGGGCGGAAGTATGTGCTTCGCACATCTACCCGATTCTCCTTTACCGACTCTCGGTACTTCCTGTCCCGTGTGCCATTCGTTTGGGTTTAATTCAGCTCTTGTTCTCCTTCCTTTGGGGAGAAGGCAAGTCTCCCAAGGTACGTCGCGAGATCTGTTGCCTGCATCCATCTGAGGGCGGTCTGGGCATGCCTAGCGTTGAGATTCGTCAACACACGCTTCGCATTAGATTCCTGGATCGAATGTGTATGCTGGAGGATGAGAACGGCGCCCTCGTTCAAGAGGACGTCCATAAAAACTTTCCATCCCTGAGAAGTGTGCATTTGTCAGAGGAGGAGGCCGGCCGTACTCCTCGTGGCGAGTGCTCCTTCTATAAAGAATGTCGTTTGGCTCTCCAGTTTCTCTTGCGGGCTACGGATGGCCTCTCCAACGCCCAATCGTTGTCTCTTAGGGCATTATATCGGGTTTTAGTTAGGGGGGCCGTTCAAGATGAACTGATTGGCGAGCTCGGGCTTACGAAGCAGGAGGCTCGCTCCATATGGCCTTGGGCGCCTGGGTTGAAATGTCTCACTAACGATGAGGCATCACTCACCTGGCTGATGATACGAAAGGCTCTCTGGGTAGGCAAGAGGCTTCATGCAGCGGGCCTAACTCCGAAATCAACCTGCGTGCCTTGTGGGCTGACGACGGAAACCGTCGATCATGCCTTCTTCCACTGCAGTGTTGTTGCCCCGTTGTGTAAGTTTCTTGAAGATCTCATGGTTCGTATGCTGCGTGGAAAGTTCTTTGTCCTTGAGGCTAGTTCTGTTTGTAGCAATGTCGTACCTCCGTTATCTAGGGCTGAGCACTATGTGCTCTTTTGCTTACTAGGTGTTATGCGAATCGTGATTTGGACGACGCGACAGAAGGAATTCTATGGTGATGAGAAGTTTACCTCTTCCCAACTGATCTTGTTCTTTAAGCATCAGCTTAAAGTCAAGATCAGGACGGAAAGGAAACGACTCACTCCATCTGAATTTGGCAAAAGGTGGGTGAGTCTTGCGCGATTCTGTCGAGTGAAAGGTGCTGACCTGGAGTGGTTGTTTGATGCCGGTTAGGCATCAGGATATTGGGTGTGCTGGGCAGAACATGTGCACCCCGTCCCAGTTAGGTTAGTGTAGGGAAAGTTTGATTTTTCTGTTGTTCGCTTCAATGTTAACTTAGCTAGGTTATGATTGCTCATTGGCCCCTTTTTCTTTTTGTCCCCTATTTTTCTTTAGTTTAATCCCCCATCCCTTCCCACTTTAGGTGTTCAACAATGTTAGTTCTCCGGTGGATGCGTGGCGTCTTTCGTTATTTTTCAAGTGTGTTTTTCGTTTTTGTTATGATGTTTAAATGTGTGAGTGATTGTGTGAGTGATTGCTGAACGGATAAGTGATATTATTATATTTCTAAAGCCACGCATTATATTTCGTCCGGAGAAGTGATTTTGCTGTCACAATATTAGAGTAGTGGGGGGCTTTTATTACTAATATGATTTTGTTTAGTTTCTTGTACATATCTTACTTTCATTGTATAAAATCATTGGGGAATTTTAAATGTTGTTATTTCTGCCCATGCCCTCCACTGAACATTGTACATATGGGAGTTAAGTAGGACTACATAGAGAACCTGAGGTATTATGGTGGACGTGGTAAGAATGGTAAGTAAAAATGTGGTTTTATGGTGAAAGGTTATTGTTAGCGTGTCAGGGTCAACGAAAGTGAATAGCTAAGTTAAATATAGGACAGTTGATGACCAGCCTTCCCCATCCCCGTATTAGGCCTTGTGCCGCATTTGTACTTCTGTACAATAAATAATGAAGTTCCTGCCCAGTTTTTGACGTTTGTTGTCATTTTCTGACTTCTCAGACCTTGCTTTGGCGAGCGTCAGACACTTTGTTTAAAAAAAACTGATTTACTCATTTGGACTCTTTATTTTACCAAAAAGACCTTTTTGTTGAGCTAAGTTTATTTTTATTTATTTTCTTTTTCGTTTATTTACTTTGTTCTTTTCTTTTTTATTCTTCTAGCTTTTTTGTTTTTATTTTCGTATTTTTGGCGGCCATATTTGTTTTTATTTAGGTCGGCCGTTTTGAGTTTATTTTTATTTTTATTTTTTTCAGTATCTGTTTGGCCTTAAGTGCCATATTTATATTTTTTTAACTGTCCCTATTTTGACCAGAAGCTGAAGAATTAGCTGATTTTTATTTTTCTTCCAATTTAACTTTTCTTTTTTTTTCAGCCCCTCCCCAGTTTTTCTTTCGCGGAAGTCGCCGTTAGGAGACTTTTCGTTTTCTTTTTGTTTGTTTGTATTTGTTTGTATTTGTTTTCTTTGTGTATTTAATTTAATTGTACATTTGTAAAGTTTAATCGTTGTTTAAATTTATTCTTTTATTTTGTAAAGTTTAGTTAAACCTCTTAAATTTAATTTTAGCCCCTCCCCCTATTTTCTTTGTCTTGAGTAGCCGTTTAGGCAACTCTCCGTTTGTTTTATTTTCTTTAAATTTATCTGTGTATTTAGTTTATCGTAACTGGTAAAGTTTATTTTGTATAAATTTGTTTTTCTTTTAATTTTTTTTTAACCTCTCCAGAGGCTAATTTTTGCCATTTAAGGCTTTTTCTTCTCTTATATTTATGAGAGTGTAATTACACCGTTAAAGGCAAGTTTTTTCCTAAGCCTTTTGTTATTTCTATTCTTTGCCGTTGTAGGCTAATTTTGTAATTATTACTGTTCTTGTCATTACTTTGTGAGGAGAGTTTTTTTTTTTTTTTTTTTTTTTTTTTTTTTTTTTTTTGTCCTCTTTGTTGCTATTTTGTGTATAGTATTTATTTTGTTTTATATTTTATTTTTTTTCCCCCAAGTTACTCCCATATCCCACCCTTCCCCATACGTTTAATTTAGTGAGGTGGAGAAAGATATAAAAAAAAAATTGTGGTTGGCGTTCTAAAATTTTAAAATGGCCGACAATAGTCGGTCAGTAAAGAAGAAACTGTTATTTGACCCTCCCTGGAAGGGTCCTCCGGATAAAAATGAGGAATCTTTTCCCCCTTTACCTACGTCAAGTAAGACGAAGGAAAAGATTTCGAACCAAAATGTGGTGGCCGAGAAGGGCCAGAATAAAGATCCTACTTCAAGTAAGACATCGACCCAAAATGTGGTGGCCGAAAAGGGCAATAAAAATGAGGATTCTGTTCCCCCTCTAACTACTGCGGAGGATAAAACATCGACCCAAAATGTGGTGGCCGAGAAGGGCCAGAATACTAAAGAAACCGACAAGCAGATAAGTGAAAGTAAAGACAAATCCAAAGATGCTGAGGCCGGGGAATCGCCCTTGGGCTGGAAGTCCCCTCCAAAGGTTACGATCAATTTGACGGAGTTTCTGGAGAGAGCCAAGAGTTACGCTCATCTTGTGACAGAAGATGGACTCTTGGAGGATCCCCAGGAATTAAGAAAAATTGAAAAAGAATTGTGTCAGTCCTTGTGGTCGACAAGCGTACGCGCAAGATTTGTCGCCCCACAAAAGACACAGTGTTGAAGACACTGCAGTCCACGGGGGTCAAGCCCTTACGAATTGTAAAAGGCTCGGGCTTTTTCACGTGGGACGTGCTGCTGCCCACGCCGGAAGATTGCCTAAAGATGGTATCTAAAAATCATATAACAAAAGATTTTATTATAAGAACAGAATACCTAGGCATGCGTAGGACCAAGGTGGCAGTGTACGAGGTCCCTCCTCAGGTCATCGGGGAGCATCTCGCGGCGTACTTTTCTCAATTCGGTGAGATTGTAGATGCCTCCTGCGAGGACCTGACCGGGGGATGGTCTTTCGAGATGATGTTGAGCGGTAAGGCCTTCGAGACCATCCCCAACTGTCTTGACGTTGGGGGCCTGAGACTACCGGTGATAGTTACCGGTCGCAAACCGATATGCTGGAGGTGCGGAAAGATTGGTCACCTCTCCCCCTCCTGCCCAGAGAAGAAGGCCTCTGGAAGCCAGGCCCCGGAAGACCAAAATACCCCTCTGGCCGCTTCTGTGACAAAATCCGTCTCGCCTGTAGTGGGCATGCCAGCAACCAGGACCGGTGTGGTAGTACCCCCGGTTGGGTCAAAACATCGGCCCTCATTCCCCGAAAAGCCCTCGCCTGCTACAAGTGTAGTATCGGAGAAGGAAAAGGGGGAATGGCAGGTTGTTGGCAGGACCAGAGGGAAGCGTCAAGCTGCGGGACCTCAGTCCCCTGATGCTCCCAGGACTAAAGGCACGTACAGCCCCACTCCCTCTACCAGCAAGAAGGGCGATGCCTCGGCCTGGTCGGCTCCGAAACTTGAAGAGCCAAAAAAAGCATTCGACCCAGGGTATGAGAAGACGCAGAAGATAAAAGAGCTAAAGAAACAATTAGAAAAACGGCCTTTGCGCCCATCAGAGGAGTTGAAGAATCAACTGGCTCAACGTCCACCTCGCCCCTCGGCCTCTGCCCCGTCCTCCCCTCAAAAGAAAAAATCGGGCAAAAAATTCATTCCTCTCAACCCACTCCCCGTAAACCGTCCCCTCGTAGTCGAGACCCCAGCCCAATCATCAACTATTTTCGTGTTTCTCCATGCCTCTCTCCCTGTCCCTCTCCCCCGAAACAGATGCCCCCTCCATCCAAAAGACAAAGAAGTCTTTCCTCAGAAGATATGGAGGCCCAAAAGAAAAAACCAACAAAGCTGCCATACAGGCAAGGGGAGGACATCTGCCGCATCTCCCCGGCCCAGGCTGAAAGAGCCAAGAATTTCGGGAATAGAATAAAGCAGCTGAAGGCTCTTTTGTCGATGAAAAAGTGTAGTGAGAAAGATATCGAACTACCAAGAAATTTCCCCAAAGCTCAGAGGCTATTAACAGTCATTCGCATTGGGTCAGGGGCGCGGCAGACTTGGGGCATGGTAGAGGAGGCTGCCAAAGCAATTCCTATGATTCCACCCATCATCACAACAAAATCAGAGAAACTCACTAACCTTGAAAAATTCTGTTCTGGACGGGTCCCGGTTTTAGTTCACCCCTCCCTCTATAGGGCGCTAAAACTAACCTTTCCCTGGGATGTTGGCGGCGTCTCCTCTGATGGCACCATCAAGAATGAGATGGGCCATGGGTCATTGGGTGAGGCTGTCGGCATCCTTTCCCCGACCATGTTCTGTCCAGGACCCCAACCCTAATTAAGGATCATAATGGCTCTCTGGTTAGCAAGCGTGAATGCCCGGGGGCTGAGGTCAGAGTCTCGGAGGGTGAGACTCCTTCATGACCTCCAGCGCCTCGGGGTGGATGTTTGTTGTCTGCAGGAAACCCGGTTTTTAGCTGGCGACTATGAGGGCATACTGTCTAGGGATTACGATCTCTATTCAGCATGTTTTGATGGTCGTTCTAGAGGTGTTTCCTGGCTAGTGAGCAAGTCTTTGGGTGCGGCGTGTACGCTTGTCTTCGCGGATCCAGCGGGCAGGATTTGTGTGCTGGATATTACCATAAAGGAGAAGTCTTTTCGCCTCATTGGGGTTTATGCGCCCAATGTCCATGCGGAGCGTCCTGCTTTGTTTCGGCAGCTCGAGTCGTTCTTTGGAACATCGAGGCGGGTAATTTTAGCGGGGGATTGGAATGCCGTCCTTGACCCTGAGAAGGATCGTATAGGAGAAAGATCGGGTACTAACAACCCGGATGTGAAACCATTTCGGGAATTTGTCGACAGGAATGATCTTGTCGATAAATACCGAAATGAACACCCCCGGGAGGTAGTGTGGACTTGGACTAATAGGGGCAGCTCGGATTCGAAGGTACGCGCAAGCTACCTCGACCGAGTCCTAGTTAGGAGAGTCGACGTAGGGCTCTTAGGTTGTCCAAGTTTCCATTCCATAGTTTACACGGATCATAGGCTCGTCCGGGTTCGTGTAAACTTAGATAAGCCTAAGGTTAAGTTGGCTGGCTACTGGAAATTGAACGCGTCATTATTTGATAGCCAAGATTTCCAGCACCAGCTTTTACTAACACTAAAGCGGGAACTGACGGGGGCTGTGGTTGGGAATAAGTGGTGGGATACACTGAAATCCAAAATTAGGTCGTTTGCTGCCGACTATAGCCGTCGGCTCAACTTAGCTAATTTAGCGGCGCAATCGACGTTAGAGAAAAAAGTTGATCGGGCAGTTAAATCCCGTAATAGTGGGGACGTAGCCTTAGCTAGGGCCGAGCTGGCCTCCTTGGCTATCAAGAAGGATCAAGCTCTGGTAGTTAGGGCTAGGTTAAAAAGAATGTCTTCTGAGGCAACGAATATGGCCGCAGAATTGCGTGCAGAGGAAGCTAGGCAAGCAGCCAATCGGCATATCAAGGACATCACATTGCCGGATGGTCGTACCGTGACTACAGACGTGGGTATATGTGGAGCTTTTCGGGATTACTTCCAGGATCTTTTCACCAGGGAGCCCGGTCTGAGCTCTGCTCAGTTCGACACCTATTTGGCTGACTTTCCCCGCCTCGAGGCGGCTGAAGCGGCTAGGTGCGAGGGGCCCATAACAGAGTCGGAAATCTGGGATGCGCTGAAATTGGTTGGCCGGGACAAAACTCCGGGTTTGGATGGTCTTCCCTACGAACTGTACTTGAGGCAGTCGTCCGTTCTTGTTCCTCTGCTGGCTCTTGTTTATAACAACTGGATGAAGCAGGGGTCTATACCTCGACGCTTCACCAGGGGTGTAATCAAGTTGCTTCGCAAGAGCAAGAGCGGTGGGGGTGGCATAGATAATTATCGGCCTTTAACGATGTTAAATACTGACTTAAAGATTTTTGCCAAGATCTTGGCCGGCCGTTTGCAGGCTGTCCTCTCTAGTCTGATTGGCCCCGAACAGACTTGTGCTGTGAAGGGCAGGACTATTCAGGACAACCTTCATTTGGTACGCCTGATCATCGAGAAAACCGACACCGAAGCCGTGCTGATCAATTTGGATCAGTCCAAGGCTTTCGATAGGGTTGACCATCGTTTCTTGGAGTCTGTCCTTTCCGCCGCCGGTTTCGGGCCGTACTTTCGCTCCTGGATCCGACTGCTGTATGAGTCCCCCGGTGCGCTGGTGGAAGTGAATGGGGTAAGATCGAAGCCCTTCACTTTATCTCGCTCCATTCGTCAAGGTTGTCCACTTTCGCCTTTGCTGTACGTTCTTGCGTTGGAGCCATTCCTTCGCAAGTTAAAGGCGAATCCGGTCCTTCGCGGAATTTCCGTACCTGGTGCTACCACCTCGGCCAGGTACTCCGCCTATGCTGACGACGTTTCGGTTTTTGTGTCGAGCAAAGCCGAGATTGACGAAGTCAGCAAAGAAATCAGATGCTATGAGACGGTGACAGGGGCCAAGATCAATCGCGATAAGTCTGTTGGCTTGCGATTGGGTGCGTGGAAGGGAGTTTCTCTTCCCGGACCTTTCCTCTGGACGGACGGGCCGATCAAGATTCTCGGCGTCTTTTTCGGTCCTGATCTCCAGTTGGAAATGAATTGGTCGGAGGTTCGAGAGAAGGCCGAGGGCGCAGTTCGTCTGTGGACTCGGAGGAGGCTCTCCTTAAAGGGGAGGGCGGAAGTATGTGCCTCGCACATCTACCCGATTCTCCTTTACCGACTCTCGGTACTTCCTCTCCCGTGTGCCATTCGTTTGGGTTTAATTCAGCTCTTGTTCTCCTTCCTTTGGGGAGAAGGCAAGTCTCCCAAGGTACGTCGCGAGATCTGTTGCCTGCATCCATCTGAGGGCGGTCTGGGCATGCCTAGCGTTGAGATTCGTCAACACACGCTTCGCATTAGATTCCTGGATCGAATGTGTATGCTGGAGGATGAGAACGGCGGCCTCGTTCAAGAGGACGTCCATAAAAACTTTCCATCCCTGAGAAGTGTGCATTTGTCGGAGGAGGAGGCCGGCCGTACTCCTCGTGGCGAGTGCTCCTTCTATAAAGAATGTCGTTTGGCTCTCCAGTTTCTCTTGCGGGCTACGGATGGCCTCTCCAACGCCCAATCGTTGTCTCTTAGGGCATTATATCGGGTTTTAGTTAGGGGGGCCGTTCAAGATGAACTGATTGGCGAGCTCGGGCTTACGAAGCAGGAGGCTCGCTCCTTATGGCCTTGGGCGCCCGGGTTGAAATGTCTCACTAATGATGAGGCATCACTCACCTGGCTGATGATTCGAAATGCTCTCTGGGTAGGCAAGAGGCTTCATGCAGCGGGCCTAACTCCGAAATCAACCTGCGTGCGTTGTGGGCTGACGACGGAAACCGTCGATCATGCCTTCTTCCACTGCAGTGTTGTTGCTCCGTTGTGTAAGTTTCTTGAAGACCTCATGGTTCGTATGCTGCGTGGAAAGTTCTTTGTCCTTGAGGCTAGTTCTGTTTGTAGCAATGTCGTGCCTCCGTTATCTAGGGCTGAGCACTATGTGCTCTTTTGCTTACTAGGTGTTATGCGAGTCGTGATTTGGACGACGCGACAGAAGGAATTCTATGGGGATGAGAAGTTTACCTCTTCCCAACTGATCTTGTTCTTTAAGCATCAGCTTAAAGTCAAGATCAGGACGGAAAGGAAACGACTCACTCCATCTGAATTTGGCAAAAGGTGGGTGAGTCTTGCGCGATTCTGTCGAGTGAAAGGTGCTGACCTGGAGTGGTTGTTTGATGCCGGTTAGGCATCAGGATATTGGGTGTGCTGGGCAGAACATGTGCACCCCGTCCCTGTTAGGTTAGTGTAGGGAAAGTTTGATTTTCTGTTTTTTGCTTCATTGTTAACTTAGCTAGGTTATGATCGCTCATTGGCCCCCTTTTCTTTTTTTGTCCCCTATTTTTCTTTAGTTTAACCCCCTTCCCTTCCCACTTTAGGTGTTCAACAATGTTAGTTCTCCGGTAGATGCGTGGCGACTTTCGTTATTTTTCAAGTGTGCTTTTCGTTTTTGTTATGATGTTTAAATGTGTGAGTGATTGTGTGAGTGATTGCTGATCGGACATATGGTATTATATTTATAAAGCCACGCATTATGTTTCGTCCGGGGAAGTGATTTTGCTGTCACAATATTAGAGTAGTGGGGGGCTTTTATTACTAATATGATTTTGTTTAGTTTATTGTACATATCTTACTTTCATTGTATAAAATCATTGGGGATTTTAAATGTTGTTATTTCTGCCCATGCCCTCCACTGAACATTGTACATATGGGAGTTAAGTAGGACTACATAGAGAACCTGAGGTATTATGGTGGACGTGGTAAGAATGGTAAGTAAAAATGTGGTTTTATGGTGAAAGGTTTTTGTAAGCGTGTCAGGGTCAACGAAAGTGAATAGCTAAGTTAAATTAGGACAGTTGAAGACCAGCCTTCCCCATCCCCGTATTAGGCCTTGTGCCACATTTGTACTTCTGTACAATAAATAATGAAGTTCTTGGCCAGTTTTTGACGTTTGTTGTCATTTTCTCCGACCTTGTTTTGGCGAGCGTCAGACACATTTTGTTTAAAAAAAAGAACTGATTCACTCATTTGGACGTTTTATTTTACCAAAAGACCTTTTTGTTGAGCTAAGTTTATTTTTATTTATTTTCTTTTTCGTTTATTTACTTTGTTCTTTTCTTTTTTTTATTCTTCTAGCTTTTTTGTTTTTATTTTCGTATTTTTGGCGGCCATATTTGTTTTTATTTAGGTCGGCCGTTTTGAGTTTATTTTATTTTTCTTTTTTTTTCAGTATCTGTTTGGCCTTAAGTGCCATATTTATATTTTTTTTTAACTGTCCCTATTTGACCAGAAGCTGAAGAATTAGCTGATTTTTATTTTTCTTCCAATTTAACTTTTCTTTTTTTTTCAGCCCCTCCCCAGTTTTTCTTTTGCGGAAGTCGCCGTTAGGAGACTTTTCGTTTTCTTTTTGTTTGTTTGTATTTGTTTGTATTTGTTTTCTTTGTGTATTTAATTTAATTGTACATTTGTAAAGTTTAATCGTTGTTTAAATTTATTTTCGTTAATTCTTTTATTTTGTAAAGTTTAGTTAAACCGTTTAAATTTAATTTTAGCCCCTCCCCCTATTTTCTTTGTCGGGAGTAGCCGTTTAGGCAACTCTCCGTTTGTTTTATTTTCTTTAAATTTATCTGTGTATTTAATTTATCGTAACTGGTAAAGTTTATTTTTGTATAAATTTGTTTTTCTTTCTTTTTTTTTAACCTCTCCGGAGGCTAATTTTTGCCATTTAAGGCTTTTTCTTCTCTTATATTTGTAAGAGTTTAATTACACCGTTAAAGGCAAGTTTTTTTTTTTTTCCTAAGCCTTTTGTTATTTCTATTCTTTGCCATTGTAGGCTAATTTTGTAATTATTACTGTTCTTGTCATTACTTTGTGAGGAGGGTATTTTTTTTTTTTTTTTTTTTTGCCCCCCCCCCCCCCCCACCATTTTTCCTACCCCGCTCCATTCTCGTATTATTTACGGAGGAAAATATATAGTGACAAGCAAATATAAAAATGGCCGACTCAAGTCGGTCAGTTAAAAAGAAATTAATTTTTGATCCGCCCAGGAAGGGCCCGCCTGACAAAAATAAAGAGGAATATCCCCCTCTAAATGAGTCTAATAGTAAGACGAAAAATATGGTGGCCGAGAAAGGCCAAAAGATTGCAACAGATGATAAGACTAGAAATGCCAAAGACAACAATAAAGATGCTAAGGCCGGGGAGTTGCCCGATTGCTGGAAGTCCCCACCTAGTTGCATTATAAACATTGCGGAGTTTCTGGAGAGATCTAAAGGTTACGACCATCTTTTGAAAGATGACGGACTTTTGGAAAACCCCTAGGAACTACAAAAGTTTGAAAAGAGAATGGTGTCGGTCTTCGTGGTGGACAAGCGTTCGCGCAAAATTTGTCGCTCCACGAAAGACACAGTGATCCGATCACTGGTGTCCCTAGGGGTTAAGCCCCAAAGAGTAATTAGAGGGCCGCTCTTTTTCATGTGGGACGTACTGCTGCCCACACCGGAAGATTGTTTGGAAGTCATCAAAAGAGAACTTATCACTAATGACCTTATCTTGAGAACAGAATATGAAGGCCGAAGGAGGACCACGGTAGCAGTATATGAGGTGCCTCCTCAGGTTGCCGGCGAACATCTGGCATCGTATTTAAGGAAATATGGCCAGATACTCGCAGCCTCTTCCGACAACCTGAACGGGGGATGGACATTTGACATCATAATGGAGCGAGAAGCCTTCGATTCCGTCCCCAACTGCTTGGATTACTGCGGCCGGAAAATGCCGGTCATAGTGACTGGCCGAAAACCAACTTGCTGGAAGTGCGGGCAGACTGGTCACCTGTCCTCTTCCTGCCCAGAGAAGAAGGCCTCTGGTGATCCGGCCGCTGGCGACCAGAATACCCCTAAGCCTGACAACCGTAGTTCCGCAACGCCTGTAATGGGCCTAGCAGCGGCACGGTCCGGTGTCTCACAAACACCGGGTGGGTCTCGGCCCCCATCCGCCCAAATTCCGAAGCCTGCCGCAAGTGTGGTTAAGGACAAGGATGAGGGAGTATGGCATGTCGTTGCTAGAGGCAAAGGGAAGATCCGAGCAGCGGTACCTCAGTCCCCTGAATCTCCTAGGGATGACACCGACAGTCCCACTCCCTCTGGCAGCTTTAAGGGCGACGTCCCGGCGGTCCATCAGGACAGGCCATTGAATGAAATGCAAAAGAAGGCCGAACCCAACTGGGACAAAATTGTTCAGCTTAGGAAACTTAAGAAAGAGCTGGAAAATAAGAAACCCTCAAAACCAGCAACTTCACACTCTTCCGTCTCCGCCCCTTCCTCCCCCTCCCGGAAAAAAACCATGGCCACTCCGCCCATGACTAAGTCTCTGACCACTTCCCCGTCCAAAATGACCACCTTGAAACATCAATCCCCAGTCCCTTCTCGTGTCCCTTCTACTCCTGCTTCTCCTGATGACTCGCCCATGTCCACCCCAACACCTACTCCCTCTCTCTCTCCTCACAAAAGCAAGAGACAGAGAAGCCCTGAGGCGGCCTCTGGTGAGGAAAAAAGGAAGAAATTGAAACCTCCCTTCAACCTTGGGGAGGACGTGTGTAGAGTTTCCGAGGAGACTGCTCAAAGGGCTCTGAGCCACTCAAAGCGCCTGAAACCGCTACTTCGATTTCAAAAATTACAAGACAAGGACATAGAGGACCCGCGCAATTTCCCAAACGCCAAGAGGATCCTGACAGTCGTGCGTTCGGGAACTGGAACCCGTCAAATATGGACTATGTTAGGGGAGGCAAATGATTCGTTTGCAACAGACCCTCCCCTTTCTTATTTCCATGATGAGGACAACAAAAATTTACAGCAGTTTTGTTCTGGGAGGACCCCGGTTTATGTTCACCCCTCCCTTTACAGAGCGTTGAAACTAACGTTTCCCCTGGACATTGGCGGCCTGTCCTATGATGGCACTATCAAAAGTGAAATGGGTCTCGGCTCAATGGGACGGGCTGTCGGTGTCCTGTCACCGGACATGTTCGGAACAGTTCCTCAACCCTAATCGGACTGATAATGGCTCTCTGGTTAGCAAGTATGAATGCCCGGGGGCTGAGGTCTGAGTCTCGGAGGGTGAGACTCCTTCATGATCTCCAGCGCCTCGGGGTGGATGTTTGTTGTTTGCAGGAGACCCGGTTTTTTGCTGGCGACTATGAGGGCATACTGTCTAGGGATTACGATCTCTATTCAGCATGTTTTGATGGTCGTTCTAGAGGTGTTTCCTGGCTAGTGAGCAAGTCTTTGGGTGCGGCGTGTACGCTTGTCTTCGCGGATCCAGCGGGCAGGATTTGTGTGCTGGATATTACCATAAAGGAGAAGTCTTTTCGCCTCATTGGGGTTTATGCGCCCAATGTCCATGCGGAGCGTCCTGCTTTGTTTCGGCAGCTCGAGTCGTTCTTTGGAACATCGAGGCGGGTAATTTTAGCGGGGGATTGGAATGCCGTCCTTGACCCTGAGAAGGATCGTATAGGAGAAAGATCGGGTACTAACAACCCGGATGTGAAACCATTTCGGGAATTTATCGACAGGAATGATCTTGTCGATAAATACCGAAATGAACACCCCCGGGAGGTAGTGTGGACTTGGACTAATAGGGGCAGCTCGGATTCGAAGGTACGCGCAAGCTACCTCGACCGAGTCCTAGTTAGGAGAGTCGACGTAGGGCTCTTAGGTTGTCCAAGTTTCCATTCCATAGTTTACACGGATCATAGGCTCGTCCGGGTTCGTGTAAACTTAGATAAGCCTAAGGTTAAGTTGGCTGGCTACTGGAAATTGAACGCGTCATTACTTGATAGCCAAGATTTCCAGCACCAGCTTTTACTAACACTAAAGCGGGAACTGACGGGGGCTGTGGTTGGGAATAAGTGGTGGGATACACTTAAATCCAAAATTAGGTCGTTTGCTGCCGACTATAGCCGTCGGCTCAACTTAGCTAATTTAGCGGCGCAATCGACGTTAGAGAAAAAAGTTGATCGGGCAGTTAAATCCCGTAATAGTGGGGACGTAGCCTTAGCTAGGGCCGAGCTGGCCTCCTTGGCTATCAAGAAGGATCAAGCTCTGGTAGTTAGGGCTAGGTTAAAAAGAATGTCTTCTGAGGCAACGAATATGGCCGCAGAATTGCGTGCAGAGGAAGCTAGGCAAGCAGCCAATCGGCATATCAAGGACATCACATTGCCGGATGGTCGTACCGTGACTACAGACGTGGGTATATGTGGAGCTTTTCGGGATTACTTCCAGGATCTTTTCACCAGGGAGCCCGGTCTGAGCTCTGCTCAGTTCGACACCTATTTGGCTGACTTTCCCCGCCTCGAGGCGGCTGAAGCGGCTAGGTGCGAGGGGCCCATAACAGAGTCGGAAATCTGGGATGCGCTGAAATTGGTTGGCCGGGACAAAACTCCGGGTTTGGATGGTCTTCCCTACGAACTGTACTTGAGGCAGTCGTCCGTTCTTGTTCCTCTGCTGGCTCTTGTTTATAACAACTGGATGAAGCAGGGGTCTATACCTCGACGCTTCACCAGGGGTGTAATCAAGTTGCTTCGCAAGAGCAAGAGCGGTGGGGGTGGCATAGATAATTATCGGCCTTTAACGATGTTAAATACTGACTTAAAGATTTTTGCCAAGATCTTGGCCGGCCGTTTGCAGGCTGTCCTCTCTAGTCTGATTGGCCCCGAGCAGACTTGTGCTGTGAAGGGCAGGACTATTCAGGACAACCTTCATTTGGTACGCCTGATCATTGAGAAAACCGACACCGAAGCCGTGCTGATCAATTTGGATCAGTCCAAGGCTTTCGATAGGGTTGACCATCGTTTCTTGGAGTCTGTCCTTTCCGCCGCCGGTTTCGGGCCGTACTTTCGCTCCTGGATCCGACTGCTGTATGAGTCCCCCGGTGCGCTGGTGGAAGTGAATGGGGTAAGATCGAAGCCCTTCACTTTATCTCGCTCCATTCGTCAAGGTTGTCCACTTTCGCCTTTGCTGTACGTTCTTGCGTTGGAGCCATTCCTTCGCAAGTTAAAGGCGAATCCGGTCCTTCGCGGAATTTCCGTACCTGGTGCTACCACCTCGGCCAGGTACTCCGCCTATGCTGACGACGTTTCGGTTTTTGTGTCGAGCAAAGCCGAGATTGACGAAGTCAGCAAAGAAATCAGATGTTATGAGACGGTGACAGGGGCCAAGATCAATCGCGATAAGTCTGTTGGCTTGCGATTGGGTGCGTGGAAGGGAGTTTCTCTTCCCGGACCTTTCCTCTGGACGGACGGGCCGATCAAGATTCTCGGCGTCTTTTTCGGTCCTGATCTCCAGTTGGAAATGAATTGGTCGGAGGTTCGAGAGAAGGCCGAGGGCGCAGTTCGTCTGTGGACTCGGAGGAGGCTCTCCTTAAAGGGGAGGGCGGAAGTATGTGCCTCGCACATCTACCCGATTCTCCTTTACCGACTCTCGGTACTTCCTCTCCCGTGTGCCATTCGTTTGGGTTTAATTCAGCTCTTGTTCTCCTTCCTTTGGGGAGAAGGCAAGTCTCCCAAGGTACGTCGCGAGATCTGTTGCCTGCATCCATCTGAGGGCGGTCTGGGCATGCCTAGCGTTGAGATTCGTCAACACACGCTTCGCATTAGATTCCTGGATCGAATGTGTATGCTGGAGGATGAGAACGGCGGCCTCGTTCAAGAGGACGTCCATAAAAACTTTCCATCCCTGAGAAGTGTGCATTTGTCGGAGGAGGAGGCCGGCCGTACTCCTCGTGGCGAGTGCTCCTTCTATAAAGAATGTCGTTTGGCTCTCCAGTTTCTCTTGCGGGCTACGGATGGCCTCTCCAACGCCCAATCGTTGTCTCTTAGGGCATTATATCGGGTTTTAGTTAGGGGGGCCGTTCAAGATGAACTGATTGGCGAGCTCGGGCTTACGAAGCAGGAGGCTCGCTCCTTATGGCCTTGGGCGCCCGGGTTGAAATGTCTCACTAATGATGAGGCATCACTCACCTGGCTGATGATTCGAAATGCTCTCTGGGTAGGCAAGAGGCTTCATGCAGCGGGCCTAACTCCGAAATCAACCTGCGTGCGTTGTGGGCTGACGACGGAAACCGTCGATCATGCCTTCTTCCACTGCAGTGTTGTTGCTCCGTTGTGTAAGTTTCTTGAAGACCTCATGGTTCGTATGCTGCGTGGAAAGTTCTTTGTCCTTGAGGCTAGTTCTGTTTGTAGCAATGTCGTGCCTCCGTTATCTAGGGCTGAGCACTATGTGCTCTTTTGCTTACTAGGTGTTATGCGAGTCGTGATTTGGACGACGCGACAGAAGGAATTCTATGGTGATGAGAAGTTTACCTCTTCCCAACTGATCTTGTTCTTTAAGCATCAGCTTAAAGTCAAGATCAGGACGGAAAGGAAACGACTCACTCCATCTGAATTTGGCAAAAGGTGGGTGAGTCTTGCGCGATTCTGTCGAGTGAAAGGTGCTGACCTGGAGTGGTTGTTTGATGCCGGTTAGGCATCAGGATATTGGGTGTGCTGGGCAGAACATGTGCACCCCGTCCCTGTTAGGTTAGTGTAGGGAAAGTTTGATTTTCTGTTTTTTGCTTCATTGTTAACTTAGCTAGGTTATGATTGCTCATTGGCCCCCTTTTCTTTTTTGTCCCCTATTTTTCTTTAGTTTAACCCCCTTCCCTTCCCACTTTAGGTGTTCAACAATGTTAGTTCTCCGGTAGATGCGTGGCGACTTTCGTTATTTTTCAAGTGTGCTTTTCGTTTTTGTTATGGTGTTTAAATGTGTGAGTGATTGTGTGAGTGATTGCTGATCGGATAAGTGATATTATTATATTTCTAAAGCCACGCATTATATTTCGTCCGGGGAAGTGATTTTGCTGTCACAATATTAGAGTAGTGGGGGGCTTTTATTACTAATATGATTTTGTTTAGTTTATTGTACATATCTTACTTTCATTGTATAAAATCATTGGGGAATTTTAAATGTTGTTATTTCTGCCCATGCCCTCCACTGAACATTGTACATATGGGAGTTAAGTAGGACTACATAGAGAACCTGAGGTATTATGGTGGACGTGGTAAGAATGGTAAGTAAAAATGTGGTTTTATGGTGAAAGGTTATTGTAAGCGTGTCAGGGTCAACGAAAGTGAATAGCTAAGTTAAATTAGGACAGTTGAAGACCAGCCTTCCCCATCCCCGTATTAGGCCTTGTGCCACATTTGTACTTCAGTACAATAAATAATGAAGTTCTTGGCAAGTTTTTGACATTTGTTGTCATTTTCTCCGACCTTGTTTTGGCGAGCGTCAGACACATTTTGTTTAAAAAAAACTGATTTACTCATTTGGATTCTTTATTTCACCAAAAAGACCTTTTTTGTTGAGCTAAGTTTATTTTTATTTATTTTCTTTTTCGTTTATTTACTTTGTTCTTTTCTTTTTTATTCTTCTAGCTTTTTTGTTTTTATTTTCGTATTTTTGGCGGCCATATTTGTTTTTATTTAGGTCGGCCGTTTTGAGTTTATTTTATTTTTCTTTTTTTTTTCAGTATCTGTTTGGCCTTAAGTGCCATATTTATATTTTTTTAACTGTCCCTATTTTGACCAGAAGCTGAAGAATTAGCTGATTTTTATTTTTCTTCCAATTTAACTTTTCTTTTTTTTCAGCCCCTCCCCAGTTTTTCTTTCGCGGAAGTCGCCGTTAGGAGACTTTTCGTTTTCTTTTTGTTTGTTTGTATTTGTTTGTATTTGTTTTCTTTGTGTATTTAATTTAATTGTACATTTGTAAAGTTTAATCGTTGTTTAAATTTATTCTTTTATTTTGTAAAGTTTAGTTAAACCTCTTAAATTTAATTTTAGCCCCTCCCCCTATTTTCTTTGTCGGGAGTAGCCGTTTAGGCAACTCTCCGTTTGTTTTATTTTCTTTAAATTTATCTGTGTATTTAGTTTATCGTAACTGGTAAAGTTTATTTTGTATAAATTTGTTTTTCTTTTAATTTTTTTTTAACCTCTCCAGAGGCTAATTTTTGCCATTTAAGGCTTTTTCTTCTCTTATATTTATGAGAGTGTAATTACACCGTTAAAGGCAAGTTTTTTCCTAAGCCTTTTGTTATTTCTATTCTTTGCCGTTGTAGGCTAATTTTGTAATTATTACTGTTCTTGTCATTACTTTGTGAGGAGAGTTGTTTTTTTTTTTTTTTTTTTTTTTTTTTTTTTTTTTTTTGTCCTCTTTGTTGCTATTTTGTGTATAGTATTTATTTTGTTTTATATTTTTTTTTTTTCCCCAAGTTACTCCCATATCCCACCCTTCCCCATACGTTTAATTTAGTGAGGTGGAGAAAGATATAAAAAAAAAATTGTGGTTGGCGTTCTAAAATTTTAAAATGGCCGACAATAGTCGGTCAGTAAAGAAGAAACTGTTATTTGACCCTCCCTGGAAGGGTCCTCCGGATAAAAATGAGGAATCTTTTCCCCCTTTACCTACGTCAAGTAAGACGAAGGAAAAGATTTCGAACCAAAATGTGGTGGCCGAGAAGGGCCAGAATAAAGATCCTACTTCAAGTAAGACATCGACCCAAAATGTGGTGGCCGAAAAGGGCAATAAAAATGAGGATTCTGTTCCCCCTCTAACTACTGCGGAGGATAAAACATCGACCCAAAATGTGGTGGCCGAGAAGGGCCAGAATACTAAAGAAACCGACAAGCAGATAAGTGAAAGTAAAGACAAATCCAAAGATGCTGAGGCCGGGGAATCGCCCTTGGGCTGGAAGTCCCCTCCAAAGGTTACGATCAATTTGACGGAGTTTCTGGAGAGAGCCAAGAGTTACGCTCATCTTGTGACAGAAGATGGACTCTTGGAGGATCCCCAGGAATTAAGAAAAATTGAAAAAAGAATTGTGTCAGTCCTTGTGGTCGACAAGCGTACGCGCAAGATTTGTCGCCCCACAAAAGACACAGTGTTGAAGACACTGCAGTCCACGGGGGTCAAGCCCTTACGAATTGTAAAAGGCTCGGGCTTTTTCACGTGGGACGTGCTGCTGCCCACGCCGGAAGATTGCCTAAAGATGGTATCTAAAAATCATATAACAAAAGATTTTATTATAAGAACAGAATACCTAGGCATGCGTAGGACCAAGGTGGCAGTGTACGAGGTCCCTCCTCAGGTCATCGGGGAGCATCTCGCGGCGTACTTTTCTCAATTCGGTGAGATTGTAGATGCCTCCTGCGAGGACCTGACCGGGGGATGGTCTTTCGAGATGATGTTGAGCGGTAAGGCCTTCGAGACCATCCCCAACTGTCTTGACGTTGGGGGCCTGAGACTACCGGTGATAGTTACCGGTCGCAAACCGATATGCTGGAGGTGCGGAAAGATTGGTCACCTCTCCCCCTCCTGCCCAGAGAAGAAGGCCTCTGGAAGCCAGGCCCCGGAAGACCAAAATACCCCTCTGGCCGCTTCTGTGACAAAATCCGTCTCGCCTGTAGTGGGCATGCCAGCAACCAGGACCGGTGTGGTAGTACCCCCGGTTGGGTCAAAACATCGGCCCTCATTCCCCGAAAAGCCCTCGCCTGCTACAAGTGTAGTATCGGAGAAGGAAAAGGGGGAATGGCAGGTTGTTGGCAGGACCAGAGGGAAGCGTCAAGCTGCGGGACCTCAGTCCCCTGATGCTCCCAGGACTAAAGGCACGTACAGCCCCACTCCCTCTACCAGCAAGAAGGGCGATGCCTCAGCCTGGTCGGCTCCGAAACTTGAAGAGCTAAAAAAAGCATTCGACCCAGGGTATGAGAAGACGCAGAAGATAAAAGAGCTAAAGAAACAATTAGAAAAACGGCCTTTGCGCCCATCAGAGGAGTTGAAGAATCAACTGGCTCAACGTCCACCTCGCCCCTCGGCCTCTGCCCCGTCCTCCCCTCAAAAGAAAAAAATCGGGCAAAAAAATTCATTCCTCTCAACCCACTCCCCGTAAACCGTCCCCTCGTAGTCGAGACCCCAGCCCAATCATCAACTATTTTCGTGTTTCTCCATGCCTCTCTCCCTGTCCCTCTCCCCCGAAACAGATGCCCCCTCCATCCAAAAGACAAAGAAGTCTTTCCTCAGAAGATATGGAGGCCCAAAAGAAAAAACCAACAAAGCTGCCATACAGGCAAGGGGAGGACATCTGCCGCATCTCCCCGGCCCAGGCTGAAAGAGCCAAGAATTTCGGGAATAGAATAAAGCAGCTGAAGGCTCTTTTGTCGATGAAAAAGTGTAGTGAGAAAGATATCGAACTACCAAGAAATTTCCCCAAAGCTCAGAGGCTATTAACAGTCATTCGCACTGGGTCAGGGGCGCGGCAGACTTGGGGCATGGTAGAGGAGGCTGCCAAAGCAATTCCTATGATTCCACCCATCATCACAACAAAATCAGAGAAACTCACTAACCTTGAAAAATTCTGTTCTGGACGGGTCCCGGTTTTAGTTCACCCCTCCCTCTATAGGGCGCTAAAACTAACCTTTCCCTGGGATGTTGGCGGCGTCTCCTCTGACGGCACCATCAAGAATGAGATGGGCCATGGGTCAATGGGAGAGGCTGTCGGCATCCTTTCACCGACCATGTTCTGTCCAGGACCCCAACCCTAATTAAGGATCATAATGGCTCTCTGGTTAGCAAGCGTGAATGCCCGGGGGCTGAGGTCAGAGTCTCGGAGGGTGAGACTCCTTCATGACCTCCAGCGCCTCGGGGTGGATGTTTGTTGTTTGCAGGAGACCCGGTTTTTAACTGGCGACTATGAGGGCATACTGTCTAGGGATTACGATCTCTATTCAGCATGTTTTGATGGTCGTTCTAGAGGTGTTTCCTGGCTAGTGAGCAAGTCTTTGGGTGCGGCGTGTACGCTTGTCTTCGCGGATCCAGCGGGCAGGATTTGTGTGCTGGATATTACCATAAAGGAGAAGTCTTTTCGCCTCATTGGGGTTTATGCGCCCAATGTCCATGCGGAGCGTCCTGCTTTGTTTCGGCAGCTCGAGTCGTTCTTTGGAACATCGAGGCGGGTAATTTTAGCGGGGGATTGGAATGCCGTCCTTGACCCTGAGAAGGATCGTATAGGAGAAAGATCGGGTACTAACAACCCGGATGTGAAACCATTTCGGGAATTTATCGACAGGAATGATCTTGTCGATAAATACCGAAATGAACACCCCCGGGAGGTAGTGTGGACTTGGACTAATAGGGGCAGCTCGGATTCGAAGGTACGCGCAAGCTACCTCGACCGAGTCCTAGTTAGGAGAGTCGACGTAGGGCTCTTAGGTTGTCCAAGTTTCCATTCCATAGTTTACACGGATCATAGGCTCGTCCGGGTTCGTGTAAACTTAGATAAGCCTAAGGTTAAGTTGGCTGGCTACTGGAAATTGAACGCGTCATTACTTGATAGCCAAGATTTCCAGCACCAGCTTTTACTAACACTAAAGCGGGAACTGACGGGGGCTGTGGTTGGGAATAAGTGGTGGGATACACTGAAATCCAAAATTAGGTCGTTTGCTGCCGACTATAGCCGTCGGCTCAACTTAGCTAATTTAGCGGCGCAATCGACGTTAGAGAAAAAAGTTGATCGGGCAGTTAAATCCCGTAATAGTGGGGACGTAGCCTTAGCTAGGGCCGAGCTGGCCTCCTTGGCTATCAAGAAGGATCAAGCTCTGGTAGTTAGGGCTAGGTCAAAAAGAATGTCTTCTGAGGCAACGAATATGGCCGCAGAATTGCGTGCAGAGGAAGCTAGGCAAGCAGCCAATCGGCATATCAAGGACATCACATTGCCGGATGGTCGTACCGTGACTACAGACGTGGGTATATGTGGAGCTTTTCGGGATTACTTCCAGGATCTTTTCACCAGGGAGCCCGGTCTGAGCTCTGCTCAGTTCGACACCTATTTGGCTGACTTTCCCCGCCTCTCGGCGGCTGAAGCGGCTAGGTGCGAGGGGCCCATAACAGAGTCGGAAATCTGGGATGCGCTGAAATTGGTTGGCCGGGACAAAACTCCAGGTTTGGATGGTCTTCCCTACGAACTGTACTTGAGGCAGTCGTCCGTTCTTGTTCCTCTGCTGGCTCTTGTTTATAACAACTGGATGAAGCAGGGGTCTATACCTCGACGCTTCACCAGGGGTGTAATCAAGTTGCTTCGCAAGAGCAAGAGCGGTGGGGGTGGCATAGATAATTATCGGCCTTTAACGATGTTAAATACTGACTTAAAGATTTTTGCCAAGATCTTGGCCGGCCGTTTGCAGGCTGTCCTCTCTAGTCTGATTGGCCCCGAGCAGACTTGTGCTGTGAAGGGCAGGACTATTCAGGACAACCTTCATTTGGTACGCCTGATCATTGAGAAAACCGACACCGAAGCCGCGCTGATCAATTTGGATCAGTCCAAGGCTTTCGATAGGGTTGACCATCGTTTCTTGGAGTCTGTCCTTTCCGCCGCCGGTTTCGGGCCGTACTTTCGCTCCTGGATCCGACTGCTGTATGAGTCCCCCGGTGCGCTGGTGGAAGTGAATGGGGTAAGATCGAAGCCCTTCACTTTATCTCGCTCCATTCGTCAAGGTTGTCCACTTTCGCCTTTGCTGTACGTTCTTGCGTTGGAGCCATTCCTTCGCAAGTTAAAGGCGAATCCGGTCCTTCGCGGAATTTCCGTACCTGGTGCTACCACCTCGGCCAGGTACTCCGCCTATGCTGACGACGTTTCGGTTTTTGTGTCGAGCAAAGCCGAGATTGACGAAGTCAGCAAAGAAATCAGATGCTATGAGACGGTGACAGGGGCCAAGATCAATCGCGATAAGTCTGTTGGCTTGCGATTGGGTGCGTGGAAGGGAGTTTCTCTTCCCGGACCTTTCCTCTGGACGGACGGGCCGATCAAGATTCTCGGCGTCTTTTTCGGTCCTGATCTCCAGTTGGAAATGAATTGGTCGGAGGTTCGAGAGAAGGCCGAGGGCGCAGTTCGTCTGTGGACTCGGAGGAGGCTCTCCTTAAAGGGGAGGGCGGAAGTATGTGCCTCGCACATCTACCCGATTCTCCTTTACCGACTCTCGGTACTTCCTCTCCCGTGTGCCATTCGTTTGGGTTTAATTCAGCTCTTGTTCTCCTTCCTTTGGGGAGAAGGCAAGTCTCCCAAGGTACGTCGCGAGATCTGTTGCCTGCATCCATCTGAGGGCGGTCTGGGCATGCCTAGCGTTGAGATTCGTCAACACACGCTTCGCATTAGATTCCTGGATCGAATGTGTATGCTGGAGGATGAGAACGGCGGCCTCGTTCAAGAGGACGCCCATAAAAACTTTCCATCCCTGAGAAGTGTGCATTTGTCGGAGGAGGAGGCCGGCCGTACTCCTCGTGGCGAGTGCTCCTTCTATAAAGAATGTCGTTTGGCTCTCCAGTTTCTCTTGCGGGCTACGGATGGCCTCTCCAACGCCCAATCGTTGTCTCTTAGGGCATTATATCGGGTTTTAGTTAGGGGGGCCGTTCAAGATGAACTGATTGGCGAGCTCGGGCTTACGAAGCAGGAGGCTCGCTCCTTATGGCCTTGGGCGCCCGGGTTGAAATGTCTCACTAATGATGAGGCATCACTCACCTGGCGGATGATTCGAAATGCTCTCTGGGTAGGCAAGAGGCTTCATGCAGCGGGCCTAACTCCGAAATCAACCTGCGTGCGTTGTGGGCTGACGACGGAAACCGTCGATCATGCCTTCTTCCACTGCAGTGTTGTTGCTCCGTTGTGTAAGTTTCTTGAAGACCTCATGGTTCGTATGCTGCGTGGAAAGTTCTTTGTCCTTGAGGCTAGTTCTGTTTGTAGCAATGTCGTGCCTCCGTTATCTAGGGCTGAGCACTATGTGCTCTTTTGCTTACTAGGTGTTATGCGAGTCGTGATTTGGACGACGCGACAGAAGGAATTCTATGGTGATGAGAAGTTTACCTCTTCCCAACTGATCTTGTTCTTTAAGCATCAGCTTAAAGTCAAGATCAGGACGGAAAGGAAACGACTCACTCCATCTGAATTTGGCAAAAGGTGGGTGAGTCTTGCGCGATTCTGTCGAGTGAAAGGTGCTGACCTGGAGTGGTTGTTTGATGCCGGTTAGGCATCAGGATATTGGGTGTGCTGGGCAGAACATGTGCACCCCGTCCCTGTTAGGTTAGTGTAGGGAAAGTTTGATTTTCTGTTTTTTGCTTCATTGTTAACTTAGCTAGGTTATGATTGCTCATTGGCCCCCTTTTCTTTTTTGTCCCCTATTTTTCTTTAGTTTAACCCCCCTTCCCTTCCCACTTTAGGTGTTCAACAATGTTAGTTCTCCGGTAGATGCGTGGCGACTTTCGTTATTTTTCAAGTGTGCTTTTCGTTTTTGTTATGGTGTTTAAATGTGTGAGTGATTGTGTGAGTGATTGCTGATCGGATAAGTGATATTATTATATTTCTAAAGCCACGCATTATATTTCGTCCGGGGAAGTGATTTTGCTGTCACAATATTAGAGTAGTGGGGGGCTTTTATTACTAATATGATTTTGTTTAGTTTATTGTACATATCTTACTTTCATTGTATAAAATCATTGGGGAATTTTAAATGTTGTTATTTCTGCCCATGCCCTCCACTGAACATTGTACATATGGGAGTTAAGTAGGACTACATAGAGAACCTGAGGTATTATGGTGGACGTGGTAAGAATGGTAAGTAAAAATGTGGTTTTATGGTGAAAGGTTATTGTAAGAGTGTCAGGGTCAACGAAAGTGAATAGCTAAGTTAAATTAGGACAGTTGAAGACCAGCCTTCCCCATCCCCGTATTAGGCCTTGTGCCACATTTGTACTTCAGTACAATAAATAATGAAGTTCTTGGCAAGTTTTTGACGTTTGTTGTCATTTTCTCCGACCTTGTTTTGGCGAGCGTCAGACACATTTTGTTTAAAAAAAACTGATTTACTCATTTGGATTCTTTATTTTACCAAAAAGACCTTTTTTGTTGAGCTAAGTTTATTTTTATTTATTTTCTTTTTCGTTTATTTACTTTGTTCTTTTCTTTTTTTATTCTTCTAGCTTTTTTGTTTTTATTTTCGTATTTTTGGCGGCCATATTTGTTTTTATTTAGGTCGGCCGTTTTGAGTTTATTTTTATTTTTATTTTTTTTCAGTATCTGTTTGGCCTTAAGTGCCATATTTATATTTTTTTAACTGTCCCTATTTTGTCCAGAATCTGAAGAATTAGCTTATTTTTATTTTTCTTCCAATTTAACTTTTCTTTTTTTTCAGCCCCTCCCCAGTTTTTCTTTCGCGGAAGTCGCCGTTAGGAGACTTTTCGTTTTCTTTTTGTTTGTTTGTATTTGTTTGTATTTGTTTTCTTTGTGTATTTAATTTAATTGTACATTTGTAAAGTTTAATCGTTGTTTAAATTAATTCTTTTATTTTGTAAAGTTTAGTTAAACCACTTAAATTTAATTTTAGCCCCTCCCCCTATTTTCATTGTCGGGAGTAGCCGTTTAAGCAACTCCTCGTTTTTCTGTTTGTTTTTTTCTACATTCTTTGTGAATTAGTGCTTTGTAACTCGTAAAGTTTATTGTTTGTACAAGTTATTGTTTTTCCCCCTTTTATTTTTGTAAACCTCTCAAGAGGCTACCCTTTTTTGCCATTTAAGGCTATTTTTAGTTTCTTTTCGTAGTTTATCAATTTTGTTTATTTTTGGGCCGTTAAAGGCTAGTGTTTTGCCGTAATAGGCTAATCGTATTTTGTATTCATTTTTAAAATCCTTCGGGGTTTGTTGTTTTTATTTTAAAACCGTTTTCTTGTCTTGTTTTTTTTGTATATTTTGTGTTGTTATTTATTTGTTTTCTTTATATTTTCTATTTTTACTCCCGCTTTTTCCCACCCCTATATATAAGTTGAATTTTGATTGGTGGAAAAAAATAAAAGTGTGTGGCATAGTGCTTTAAAACTTTAAAATGACCGACACAAGTCGGTCTATAAAGAAAAAATTAAGCTTCGACCCCCCTTGGAATGGTCCACCGGAAAAAACCGATGAAGCTTTTCCCCCTCTCCCGGGAGGAGGGCAGGACAATGGAAAGGACCAAGGAAATGTTGTGAAAGCAGCAATGGCCGAGAATGGTCAGGAAGAGGTTATGGAACCTGGAACAGGAAACAAAGACAAGACAACGAAAGATGCGGAGGCCGGGGAATCGCCCTGTGGCTGGAAGTCCCCTCCGAAAGTCAAGATCAATCTGGCGGAGTTCTTGGAGAGAGCTAAGAGCTACGCACACCTTGTCGTAGAAGGTGGGCTCTTGGTAGATCCCCAAGAATTAAAGAGGATTGAAAAAAGAATAGTGTCAGTCTTCGTGGTGAACAAGCGTACGCGCAAGATTTGTCGCAGCACGAAAGACACAGTGTTGAAAACACTGCAGTCAAAGGGGTATAAGCCCTTAAGGATAGTGAAAGGTGCGGGCTTCTTCATGTGGGACGTGCTGCTGCCCACACCAGAGGATTGCTTAAAAATGGCCAAAGAAGACATCGTAACTGAGGTATACATCCTCCGAGCAGTGTACGAAGGCAAAAGAAGGACCAGGGTAGCAGTATATGAGGTTCCTCCTCAGGTCATCGGGGAGCATCTCGCTGCGTACTTTTCGCAGTTCGGCGAAATTTTAGATGCCTCCTGCGATGACCTGAACGGGGGATGGTCTTTCGATATAATGACCGACGACAAGACCTTCAAGACCATCCCCAACTGTCTTGACGTAGGGGGCCTGAGCTTGCCGGTGATCGTGTCCGGCCGCAAACCAAAATGCTGGAGGTGTGGAGAGGCTGGTCACCTCTCCTCCTCCTGCCCAGAGAAGAAGGCCTCTGGAAGCCAGGCTCCAATCGACCAAAATCCCCCTCTGGCCGCTCCTGTTACATCCGTCTCGCCCGTAGTGGGCATGCCAATACCCAGGACCGGTGCGGCAGTTACCCCGGTTGGGAACAAGAAAGTTCCCTCACCCCCCGAAAAACCATCACCAGCTGCAAGTGCAGCCACGGAGAAGGCAAAGGGGGAGTGGCTGGTTGTTGGCAGGGCCAGGGGGAAGCGCCAAGCTGCGGAACCTCGGTCCCCGGAGACCCCAAAGACTAAAGGCACAAACAGCCCCACTCCCTCCATCAGCAAGAAGGGCGATGCCTCGGCCTGGTCGGCTCCAAAACTAGAAGAGCTGCGAAAGGCCTATGATCCAGGATATGAGAAAATGAAGAAGATACAAGATTTAAAAAAGCAACTCGAAAAGCGGCCGTTTCGTCCTTCAAAAGATTTGAAAGATCCATTTAAAAATCGTCCGGCCCGCCCCTCGGCCTCTGCCCCGTCCTCCCCGCAAAAGGAAAAGTCAGTCATCAAAAAAGTTCACTCATCACAGCCCACTCCTCGGAAACCGTCCCCTCGAAGTCGAGACCCCAGCCCGATCATAAACTATTTCAAAGTTTCTCCCTGCCTCTCTCCCTGTCCCTCTCCTCCAAAACAGATGCCGCCTCCATTAAAAAGGCAACGGAGTTCGTCAGCGGAGGACAAGAAGGAGAGAAAGAAACCGACCAAAATGCCTTATAGGCAAGGGGAGGACATCTGTCGAATTTCCCCGGCCCAGGCCGAAAGAGCCAAGAATTTTGGTAACCGCATTAAACAGCTAAATGCACTCCTGGCCATGAAGAAGTGCGGCGACAAGGACGTGGAGGTGCCGCATAATTTTCCATCTGCTCAAAGACTACTGACCGTCGTCCGCACTGGGTCGGGGGCACGGCAGATGTGGGGCATGATCGAGGAGGCGGCAAAAGCAATAGAAATGACTCCACCAATCATCACGACAAAATCGGAAAGGATCACAAACTTAGAAAAATTTTGTTCAGGACGGGTCCCGGTTTTAGTTCACCCCTCCCTCTATAGGGCGCTAAAACTAACCTTTCCCTGGGATGTTGGCGGCGTCTCCTCTGACGGCACCATCAAGAATGAGATGGGCCATGGGTCAATGGGAGAGGCTGTCGGCATCCTTTCCCCGACCATGTTCTGTCCAGGACCCCAACCCTAATTAAGGATCATAATGGCTCTCTGGTTAGCAAGCGTGAATGCCCGGGGGCTGAGGGCAGAGTCTCGGAGGGTGAGACTCCTTCATGACCTCCAGCGCCTCGGGGTGGATGTTTGTTGTTTGCAGGAGACCCGGTTTTTAACTGGCGACTATGAGGGCATACTGTCTAGGGATTACGATCTCTATTCAGCATGTTTTGATGGTCGTTCTAGAGGTGTTTCCTGGCTAGTGAGCAAGTCTTTGGGTGCGGCGTGTACGCTTGTCTTCGCGGATCCAGCGGGCAGGATTTGTGTGCTGGATATTACCATAAAGGAGAAGTCTTTTCGCCTCATTGGGGTTTATGCGCCCAATGTCCATGCGGAGCGTCCTGCTTTGTTTCGGCAGCTCGAGTCGTTCTTTGGAACATCGAGGCGGGTAATTTTAGCGGGGGATTGGAATGCCGTCCTTGACCCTGAGAAGGATCGTATAGGAGAAAGATCGGGTACTAACAACCCGGATGTGAAACCATTTCGGGAATTTGTCGACAGGAATGATCTTGTCGATAAATACCGAAATGAACACCCCCGGGAGGTAGTGTGGACTTGGACTAATAGGGGCAGCTCGGATTCGAAGGTTCGCGCAAGCTACCTCGACCGAGTCCTAGTTAGGAGAGTCGACGTAGGGCTCTTAGGTTGTCCAAGTTTCCATTCCATAGTTTACACGGATCATAGGCTCGTCCGGGTTCGTGTAAACTTAGATAAGCCTAAGGTTAAGTTGGCTGGCTACTGGAAATTGAACGCGTCATTATTTGATAGCCAAGATTTCCAGCACCAGCTTTTACTAACACTAAAGCGGGAACTGACGGGGGCTGTGGTTGGGAATAAGTGGTGGGATACACTTAAATCCAAAATTAGGTCGTTTGCTGCCGACTATAGCCGTCGGCTCAACTTAGCTAATTTAGCGGCGCAATCGACGTTAGAGAAAAAAGTTGATCGGGCAGTTAAATCCCGTAATAGTGGGGACGTAGCCTTAGCTAGGGCCGAGCTGGCCTCCTTGGCTATCAAGAAGGATCAAGCTCTGGTAGTTAGGGCTAGGTTAAAAAGAATGTCTTCTGAGGCAACGAATATGGCCGCAGAATTGCGTGCAGAGGAAGCTAGGCAAGCAGCCAATCGGCATATCAAGGACATCACATTGCCGGATGGTCGTACCGTGACTACAGACGTGGGTATATGTGGAGCTTTTCGGGATTACTTCCAGGATCTTTTCACCAGGGAGCCCGGTCTGAGCTCTGCTCAGTTCGACACCTATTTGGCTGACTTTCCCCGCCTCGAGGCGGCTGAAGCGGCTAGGTGCGAGGGGCCCATAACAGAGTCGGAAATCTGGGATGCGCTGAAATTGGTTGGCCGGGACAAAACTCCAGGTTTGGATGGTCTTCCCTACGAACTGTACTTGAGGCAGTCGTCCGTTCTTGTTCCTCTGCTGGCTCTTGTTTATAACAACTGGATGAAGCAGGGGTATATACCTCGACGCTTCACCAGGGGTGTAATCAAGTTGCTTCGCAAGAGCAAGAGCGGTGGGGGTGGCATAGATAATTATCGGCCTTTAACGATGTTAAATACTGACTTAAAGATTTTTGCCAAGATCTTGGCCGGCCGTTTGCAGGCTGTCCTCTCTAGTCTGATTGGCCCCGAGCAGACTTGTGCTGTGAAGGGCAGGACTATTCAGGACAACCTTCATTTGGTACGCCTGATCATTGAGAAAACCGACACCGAAGCCGCGCTGATCAATTTGGATCAGTCCAAGGCTTTCGATAGGGTTGACCATCGTTTCTTGGAGTCTGTCCTTTCCGCCGCCGGTTTCGGGCCGTACTTTCGCTCCTGGATCCGACTGCTGTATGAGTCCCCCGGTGCGCTGGTGGAAGTGAATGGGGTAAGATCGAAGCCCTTCACTTTATCTCGCTCCATTCGTCAAGGTTGTCCACTTTCGCCTTTGCTGTACGTTCTTGCGTTGGAGCCATTCCTTCGCAAGTTAAAGGCGAATCCGGTCCTTCGCGGAATTTCCGTACCTGGTGCTACCACCTCGGCCAGGTACTCCGCCTATGCTGACGACGTTTCGGTTTTTGTGTCGAGCAAAGCCGAGATTGACGAAGTCAGCAAAGAAATCAGATGCTATGAGACGGTGACAGGGGCCAAGATCAATCGCGATAAGTCTGTTGGCTTGCGATTGGGTGCGTGGAAGGGAGTTTCTCTTCCCGGACTTTTCCTCTGGACGGACGGGCCGATCAAGATTCTCGGCGTCTTTTTCGGTCCTGATCTCCAGTTGGAAATGAATTGGTCGGAGGTTCGAGAGAAGGCCGAGGGCGCAGTTCGTCTGTGGACTCGGAGGAGGCTCTCCTTAAAGGGGAGGGCGGAAGTATGTGCCTCGCACATCTACCCGATTCTCCTTTACCGACTCTCGGTACTTCCTCTCCCGTGTGCCATTCGTTTGGGTTTAATTCAGCTCTTGTTCTCCTTCCTTTGGAGAGAAGGCAAGTCTCCCAAGGTACGTCGCGAGATCTGTTGCCTGCATCCATCTGAGGGCGGTCTGGGCATGCCTAGCGTTGAGATTCGTCAACACACGCTTCGCATTAGATTCCTGGATCGAATGTGTATGCTGGAGGATGAGAACGGCGCCCTCGTTCAAGAGGACGTCCATAAAAACTTTCCATCCCTGAGAAGTGTGCATTTGTCGGAGGAGGAGGCCGGCCGTACTCCTCGTGGCGAGTGCTCCTTCTATAAAGAATGTCGTTTGGCTCTCCAGTTTCTCTTGCGGGCTACGGATGGCCTCTCCAACGCCCAATCGTTGTCTCTTAGGGCATTATATCGGGTTTTAGTTAGGGGGGCCGTTCAAGATGAACTGATTGGCGAGCTCGGGCTTACGAAGCAGGAGGCTCGCTCCTTATGGCCTTGGGCGCCCGGGTTGAAATGTCTCACTAATGATGAGGCATCACTCACCTGGCTGATGATTCGAAATGCTCTCTGGGTAGGCAAGAGGCTTCATGCAGCGGGCCTAACTCCGAAATCAACCTGCGTGCGTTGTGGGCTGACGACGGAAACCGTCGATCATGCCTTCTTCCACTGCAGTGTTGTTGCTCCGTTGTGTAAGTTTCTTGAAGACCTCATGGTTCGTATGCTGCGTGGAAAGTTCTTTGTCCTTGAGGCTAGTTCTGTTTGTAGCAATGTCGTGCCTCCGTTATCTAGGGCTGAGCACTATGTGCTCTTTTGCTTACTAGGTGTTATGCGAGTCGTGATTTGGACGACGCGACAGAAGGAATTCTATGGTGATGAGAAGTTTACCTCTTCCCAACTGATCTTGTTCTTTAAGCATCAGCTTAAAGTCAAGATCAGGACGGAAAGGAAACGACTCACTCCATCTGAATTTGGCAAAAGGTGGGTGAGTCTTGCGCGATTCTGTCGAGTGAAAGGTGCTGACCTGGAGTGGTTGTTTGATGCCGGTTAGGCATCAGGATATTGGGTGTGCTGGGCAGAACATGTGCACCCCGTCCCTGTTAGGTTAGTGTAGGGAAAGTTTGATTTTCTGTTTTTTGCTTCATTGTTAACTTAGCTAGGTTATGATTGCTCATTGGCCCCCTTTTCTTTTTTGTCCCCTATTTTTCTTTAGTTTAACCCCCCTTCCCTTCCCACTTTAGGTGTTCAACAATGTTAGTTCTCCGGTAGATGCGTGGCGACTTTCGTTATTTTTCAAGTGTGCTTTTCGTTTTTGTTATGGTGTTTAAATGTGTGAGTGATTGTGTGAGTGATTGCTGATCGGATAAGTGATATTATTATATTTCTAAAGCCACGCATTATATTTCGTCCGGGGAAGTGATTTTGCTGTCACAATATTAGAGTAGTGGGGGGCTTTTATTACTAATATGATTTTGTTTAGTTTATTGTACATATCTTACTTTCATTGTATAAAATCATTGGGGAATTTTAAATGTTGTTATTTCTGCCCATGCCCTCCACTGAACATTGTACATATGGGAGTTAAGTAGGACTACATAGAGAACCTGAGGTATTATGGTGGACGTGGTAAGAATGGTAAGTAAAAATGTGGTTTTATGGTGAAAGGTTATTGTAAGCGTGTCAGGGTCAACGAAAGTGAATAGCTAAGTTAAATTAGGACAGTTGAAGACCAGCCTTCCCCATCCCCGTATTAGGCCTTGTGCCACATTTGTACTTCAGTACAATAAATAATGAAGTTCTTGGCAAGTTTTTGACGTTTGTTGTCATTTTCTCCGACCTTGTTTTGGCGAGCGTCAGACACATTTTGTTTAAAAAAAACTGATTTACTCATTTGGATTCTTTATTTTACCAAAAAGACCTTTTTTGTTGAGCTAAGTTTATTTTTATTTATTTTCTTTTTCGTTTATTTACTTTGTTCTTTTCTTTTTTATTCTTCTAGCTTTTTTGTTTTTATTTTCGTATATTTGGCGGCCATATTTGTTTTTATTTAGGTCGGCCGTTTTGAGTTTATTTTTATTTTTATTTTTTTCAGTATCTGTTTGGCCTTAAGTGCCATATTTATATTTTTTTAACTGTCCCTATTTTGACCAGAAGCTGAAGAATTAGCTGATTTTTATTTTTCTTCCAATTTAACTTTTCTTTTTTTTTCAGCCCCTCCCCAGTTTTTCTTTTGCGGAAGTCGCCGTTAGGAGACTTTTCGTTTTCTTTTTGTTTGTTTGTATTTGTTTGTATTTGTTTTCTTTGTGCATTTAATTTAATTGTACATTTGTAAAGTTTAATCGTTGTTTAAATTAATTTTGAATTCTTTTATTTTGTAAAGTTTAGTTAAACCACTTAAATTTAATTTTAGCCCCTCCCCCTATTTTCATTGTCGGGAGTAGCCGTTTAAGCAACTCCTCGTTTTTCTGTTTGTTTTATTCTAAATCCTTTGTGAATTAGTGCTTTGTAACTCGTAAAGTTTATTGTTTGTACAAGTTATTGTTTTTCCCCCTTTTATTTTTGTAAACCTCTCAAGAGGCTACCCTTTTTTGCCATTTAAGGCTATTTTTAGTTTCTTTTCGTAGTTTATCAATTTTGTTTATTTTTGGGCCGTTAAAGGCTAGTGTTTTGCCGTAATAGGCTAATCGTATTTTGTATTCATTTTTAAAATCCTTCGGGGTTTGTTGTTTTTATTTTAAAACCGTTTTCTTGTCTTGATTTTTTTGTATATTTTGTGTTGTTATTTATTTGTTTTCTTTATATTTTCTATTTTTACTCCCGCCTTTTCCCACCCCTATATATAAGTTGAATTTTGATTGGTGGAAAAAATAAGTGTGTGGCATAGTGCTTTAAAACTTTAAAATGACCGACACAAGTCGGTCTATAAAGAAAAAATTAAGCTTCGACCCCCCTTGGAAGGGTCCACCGGAAAAAACCGATGAAGCTTTTCCCCCTCTCCCGGGAGGAGGGCAGGACAATGGAAAGGACCAAGGAAATGTTGTGAAAGCAGCAATGGCCGAGAATGGTCAGGAAGAGGTTATGGAACCTGGAACAGGAAACAAAGACAAGACAACGAAAGATGCGGAGGCCGGGGAATCGCCCTGTGGCTGGAAGTCCCCTCCGAAAGTCAAGATCAATCTGGCGGAGTTCTTGGAGAGAGCTAAGAGCTACGCACACCTTGTCGTAGAAGGTGGGCTCTTGGTAGATCCCCAAGAATTAAAGAGGATTGAAAAAAGAATAGTGTCAGTCTTCGTGGTGGACAAGCGTACGCGCAAGATTTGTCGCAGCACGAAAGACACAGTGTTGAAAACACTGCAGTCAAAGGGGTATAAGCCCTTAAGGATAGTGAAAGGTGCGGGCTTCTTCATGTGGGACGTGCTGCTGCCCACACCAGAGGATTGCTTAAAAATGGCCAAAGAAGACATCGTAACTGAGGTATACATCCTCCGAGCAGTGTACGAAGGCAAAAGAAGGACCAGGGTAGCAGTATATGAGGTTCCTCCTCAGGTCATCGGGGAGCATCTCGCTGCGTACTTTTCGCAGTTCGGCGAAATTTTAGATGCCTCCTGCGATGACCTGAACGGGGGATGGTCTTTCGATATAATGACCGACGACAAGACCTTCAAGACCATCCCCAACTGTCTTGACGTAGGGGGCCTGAGCTTGCCGGTGATCGTGTCCGGCCGCAAACCAAAATGCTGGAGGTGTGGAGAGGCTGGTCACCTCTCCTCCTCCTGCCCAGAGAAGAAGGCCTCTGGAAGCCAGGCTCCAATCGACCAAAATCCCCCTCTGGCCGCTCCTGTTACATCCGTCTCGCCCGTAGTGGGCATGCCAATACCCAGGACCGGTGCGGCAGTTACCCCGGTTGGGAACAAGAAAGTTCCCTCACCCCCCGAAAAACCATCACCAGCTGCAAGTGCAGCCACGGAGAAGGCAAAGGGGGAGTGGCTGGTTGTTGGCAGGGCCAGGGGGAAGCGCCAAGCTGCGGAACCTCGGTCCCCGGAGACCCCAAAGACTAAAGGCACAAACAGCCCCACTCCCTCCATCAGCAAGAAGGGCGATGCCTCGGCCTGGTCGGCTCCAAAACTAGAAGAGCTGCGAAAGGCCTATGATCCAGGATATGAGAAAATGAAGAAGATACAAGATTTAAAAAAGCAACTCGAAAAGCGGCCGTTTCGTCCTTCAAAAGATTTGAAAGATCCATTTAAAAATCGTCCGGCCCGCCCCTCGGCCTCTGCCCCGTCCTCCCCGCAAAAGGAAAAGTCAGTCATCAAAAAAGTTCACTCATCACAGCCCACTCCTCGGAAACCGTCCCCTCGAAGTCGAGACCCCAGCCCGATCATAAACTATTTCAAAGTTTCTCCCTGCCTCTCTCCCTGTCCCTCTCCTCCAAAACAGATGCCGCCTCCATTAAAAAGGCAACGGAGTTCGTCAGCGGAGGACAAGAAGGAGAGAAAGAAACCGACCAAAATGCCTTATAGGCAAGGGGAGGACATCTGTCGAATTTCCCCGGCCCAGGCCGAAAGAGCCAAGAATTTTGGTAACCGCATTAAACAGCTAAATGCACTCCTGGCCATGAAGAAGTGCGGCGACAAGGACGTGGAGGTGCCGCATAATTTTCCATCTGCTCAAAGACTACTGACCGTCGTCCGCACTGGGTCGGGGGCACGGCAGATGTGGGGCATGATCGAGGAGGCGGCAAAAGCAATAGAAATGACTCCACCAATCATCACGACAAAATCGGAAAGGATCACAAACTTAGAAAAATTTTGTTCAGGACGGGTCCCGGTTTTAGTTCACCCCTCCCTCTATAGGGCGCTAAAACTAACCTTTCCCTGGGATGTTGGCGGCGTCTCCTCTGACGGCACCATCAAGAATGAGATGGGCCATGGGTCAATGGGAGAGGCTGTCGGCATCCTTTCCCCGACCATGTTCTGTCCAGGACCCCAACCCTAATTAAGGATCATAATGGCTCTCTGGTTAGCAAGCGTGAATGCCCGGGGGCTGAGGGCAGAGTCTCGGAGGGTGAGACTCCTTCATGACCTCCAGCGCCTCGGGGTGGATGTTTGTTGTTTGCAGGAGACCCGGTTTTTAACTGGCGACTATGAGGGCATACTGTCTAGGGATTACGATCTCTATTCAGCATGTTTTGATGGTCGTTCTAGAGGTGTTTCCTGGCTAGTGAGCAAGTCTTTGGGTGCGGCGTGTACGCTTGTCTTCGCGGATCCAGCGGGCAGGATTTGTGTGCTGGATATTACCATAAAGGAGAAGTCTTTTCGCCTCATTGGGGTTTATGCGCCCAATGTCCATGCGGAGCGTCCTGCTTTGTTTCGGCAGCTCGAGTCGTTCTTTGGAACATCGAGGCGGGTAATTTTAGCGGGGGATTGGAATGCCGTCCTTGACCCTGAGAAGGATCGTATAGGAGAAAGATCGGGTACTAACAACCCGGATGTGAAACCATTTCGGAAATTTATCGACAGGAATGATCTTGTCGATAAATACCGAAATGAACACCCCCGGGAGGTAGTGTGGACTTGGACTAATAGGGGCAGCTCGGATTCGAAGGTTCGCGCAAGCTACCTCGACCGAGTCCTAGTTAGGAGAGTCGACGTAGGGCTCTTAGGTTGTCCAAGTTTCCATTCCATAGTTTACACGGATCATAGGCTCGTCCGGGTTCGTGTAAACTTAGATAAGCCTAAGGTTAAGTTGGCTGGCTACTGGAAGTTGAACGCGTCATTATTTGATAGCCAAGATTTCCAGCACCAGCTTTTACTAACACTAAAGCGGGAACTGACGGGGGCTGTGGTTGGGAATAAGTGGTGGGATACACTTAAATCCAAAATTAGGTCGTTTGCTGCCGACTATAGCCGTCGGCTCAACTTAGCTAATTTAGCGGCGCAATCGACGTTAGAGAAAAAGTTGATCGGGCAGTTAAATCCCGTAATAGTGGGGACGTAGCCTTAGCTAGGGCCGAGCTGGCCTCCTTGGCTATCAAGAAGGATCAAGCTCTGGTAGTTAGGGCTAGGCTAAAAAGAATGTCTTCTGAGGCAACGAATATGGCCGCAGAATTGCGTGCAGAGGAAGCTAGGCAAGCAGCCAATCGGCATATCAAGGACATCACATTGCCGGATGGTCGTACCGTGACTACAGACGTGGGTATATGTGGAGCTTTTCGGGATTACTTCCAGGATCTTTTCACCAGGGAGCCCGGTCTGAGCTCTGCTCAGTTCGACACCTATTTGGCTGACTTTCCCCGCCTCTCGGCGGCTGAAGCGGCTAGGTGCGAGGGGCCCATAACAGAGTCGGAAATCTGGGATGCGCTGAAATTGGTTGGCCGGGACAAAACTCCAGGTTTGGATGGTCTTCCCTACGAACTGTACTTGAGGCAGTCGTCCGTTCTTGTTCCTCTGCTGGCTCTTGTTTATAACAACTGGATGAAGCAGGGGTCTATACCTCGACGCTTCACCAGGGGTGTAATCAAGTTGCTTCGCAAGAGCAAGAGCGGTGGGGGTGGCATAGATAATTATCGGCCTTTAACGATGTTAAATACTGACTTAAAGATTTTTGCCAAGATCTTGGCCGGCCGTTTGCAGGCTGTCCTCTCTAGTCTGATTGGCCCCGAGCAGACTTGTGCTGTGAAGGGCAGGACTATTCAGGACAACCTTCATTTGGTACGCCTGATCATTGAGAAAACCGACACCGAAGCCGCGCTGATCAATTTGGATCAGTCCAAGGCTTTCGATAGGGTTGACCATCGTTTCTTGGAGTCTGTCCTTTCCGCCGCCGGTTTCGGGCCGTACTTTCGCTCCTGGATCCGACTGCTGTATGAGTCCCCCGTTGCGCTGGTGGAAGTGAATGGGGTAAGATCGAAGCCCTTCACTTTATCTCGCTCCATTCGTCAAGGTTGTCCACTTTCGCCTTTGCTGTACGTTCTTGCGTTGGAGCCATTCCTTCGCAAGTTAAAGGCGAATCCGGTCCTTCGCGGAATTTCCGTACCTGGTGCTACCACCTCGGCCAGGTACTCCGCCTATGCTGACGACGTTTCGGTTTTTGTGTCGAGCAAAGCCGAGATTGACGAAGTCAGCAAAGAAATCAGATGCTATGAGACGGTGACAGGGGCCAAGATCAATCGCGATAAGTCTGTTGGCTTGCGATTGGGTGCGTGGAAGGGAGTTTCTCTTCCCGGACCTTTCCTCTGGACGGACGGGCCGATCAAGATTCTCGGCGTCTTTTTCGGTCCTGATCTCCAGTTGGAAATGAATTGGTCGGAGGTTCGAGAGAAGGCCGAGGGCGCAGTTCGTCTGTGGACTCGGAGGAGGCTCTCCTTAAAGGGGAGGGCGGAAGTATGTGCCTCGCACATCTACCCGATTCTCCTTTACCGACTCTCGGTACTTCCTCTCCCGTGTGCCATTCGTTTGGGTTTAATTCAGCTCTTGTTCTCCTTCCTTTGGGGAGAAGGCAAGTCTCCCAAGGTACGTCGCGAGATCTGTTGCCTGCATCCATCTGAGGGCGGTCTGGGCATGCCTAGCGTTGAGATTCGTCAACACACGCGTCGCATTAGATTCCTGGATCGAATGTGTATGCTGGAGGATGAGAACGGCGGCCTCGTTCAAGAGGACGTCCATAAAAACTTTCCATCCCTGAGAAGTGTGCATTTGTCGGAGGAGGAGGCCGGCCGTACTCCTCGTGGCGAGTGCTCCTTCTATAAAGAATGTCGTTTGGCTCTCCAGTTTCTCTTGCGGGCTACGGATGGCCTCTCCAACGCCCAATCGTTGTCTCTTAGGGCATTATATCGGGTTTTAGTTAGGGGGGCCGTTCAAGATGAACTGATTGGCGAGCTCGGGCTTACGAAGCAGGAGGCTCGCTCCTTATGGCCTTGGGCGCCCGGGTTGAAATGTCTCACTAATGATGAGGCATCACTCACCTGGCTGATGATTCGAAATGCTCTCTGGGTAGGCAAGAGGCTTCATGCAGCGGGCCTAACTCCGAAATCAACCTGCGTGCGTTGTGGGCTGACGACGGAAACCGTCGATCATGCCTTCTTCCACTGCAGTGTTGTTGCTCCGTTGTGTAAGTTTCTTGAAGACCTCATGGTTCGTATGCTGCGTGGAAAGTTCTTTGTCCTTGAGGCTAGTTCTGTTTGTAGCAATGTCGTGCCTCCGTTATCTAGGGCTGAGCACTATGTGCTCTTTTGCTTACTAGGTGTTATGCGAGTCGTGATTTGGACGACGCGACAGAAGGAATTCTATGGTGATGAGAAGTTTACCTCTTCCCAACTGATCTTGTTCTTTAAGCATCAGCTTAAAGTCAAGATCAGGACGGAAAGGAAACGACTCACTCCATCTGAATTTGGCAAAAGGTGGGTGAGTCTTGCGCGATTCTGTCGAGTGAAAGGTGCTGACCTGGAGTGGTTGTTTGATGCCGGTTAGGCATCAGGATATTGGGTGTGCTGGGCAGAACATGTGCACCCCGTCCCTGTTAGGTTAGTGTAGGGAAAGTTTGATTTTCTGTTTTTTGCTTCATTGTTAACTTAGCTAGGTTATGATTGCTCATTGGCCCCCTTTTCTTTTTTGTCCCCTATTTTTCTTTAGTTTAACCCCCTTCCCTTCCCACTTTAGGTGTTCAACAATGTTAGTTCTCCGGTAGATGCGTGGCGACTTTCGTTATTTTTCAAGTGTGCTTTTCGTTTTTGTTATGGTGTTTAAATGTGTGAGTGATTGTGTGAGTGATTGCTGATCGGATAAGTGATATTATTATATTTCTAAAGCCACGCATTATATTTCGTCCGGGGAAGTGATTTTGCTGTCACAATATTAGAGTAGTGGGGGGCTTTTATTACTAATACGATTTTGTTTAGTTTCTTGTACATATATTACTTTCATTGTATAAAATCATTGGGGAATTTTAAATGTTGTTATTTTCTGCCCATGCCCTCCACTGAAAATTGTACATATGGGAGTTAAGTAGGACTACATAGAGAACCTGAGGTATTATGGTGGACGTGGTAAGAATGGTAAGTAAAAATGTGGTTTTATGGTGAAAGGTTATTGTAAGCGTGTCAGGGTCAACGAAAGTGAATAGCTAAATTAAATTAGGACAGTTGAAGACCAGCCTTCCCCATCCCCGTATTTGGCCTTGTGCCACATTTGTACTTCAGTACAATAAATAATGAAGTTCTTGATAAGTGTGTATGCTGGAGGATGAGAACGGCGCCCTCGTTAAAGAGGACGTCCATAAAAACTTTCCATCCTTGAGAAGTGTGCATTTGTCGGAGGAGGAGGCCGGCCGTACTCCTCGTGGCGAGTGCTCCTTCTATAAAGAATGTCGTTTGGCTCTCCAGTTTCTCTTGCGGGCTACGGATGGCCTCTCCAACGCCCAAGCGTTGTCTCTTAGGGCATTATATCGGGTATTAGTTAGGGGAGCCGTTCAAGATGAACTGATTGGCGAGCTCGGGCTTACGAAGCAGGAGGCACGCTCCATATGGCCTTGGGCGCCCGGGTTGAAATGTCTCACTAATGATGAGGCATCACTCACCTGGCTGATGATTCGAAATGCTCTCTGGGTAGGCAAGAGGCTTCATGCAGCGGGCCTAACTCCGAAATCAACCTGCGTGCGTTGTGGGCTGGCGACGGAAACCGTCGACCATGCCTTCTTCCACTGCAGTGTTGTTGCTCCGTTGTGTAAGTTTCTTGAAGACCTCATGGTTCGTATGCTGCGTGGAAAGTTCTTTGTCCTTGAGGCTAGTTCTGTTTGTAGCAATGTCGTACCTCCGTTATCTAGGGCTGAGCACTATGTGCTCTTTTGCTTACTAGGTGTTATGCGAGTCGTGATTTGGACGACGCGACAGAAGGAATTCTATGGTGATGAGAAGTTTACCTCTTCCCAACTGATCTTGTTCTTTAAGCATCAGCTTAAAGTCAAGATCAGGACGGAAGGAAACGACTCACTCCATCTGTATTTGGCAAAAGGTGGGTGAGTCTTGCGCGTTTCTGTCGAGTGAAAGGTGCTGACCTGGAGTGGTTGTTTGATGCTGGTTAGGCATCAGGATATTGGGTGTGCTGGGCACAACATGTGCACCCCTTCCGTGTTAGGTTAGAATAGGTCAATTTTGATTTTCTGTTCCTAGCTTTAAAGTTAACTTAGCTAGGTTATGATTGCTCATTGGCCCCTTTTTCTTTTTGTCCCCAGTTTTCTTTTAGTTTAATCCCCCATCCCTTCCCACTTTAGGTGTTCAACAATGTTAGTTCTCCGGTGGATGCGTGGCGTCTTTCGTTATTTTTCAAGTGTGCTTTTCGTTTTTGTTATGGTGTTTAAACGTGTGAGTGATTGTGTGAGAGATTGCTGATTGGATAAGTGGTATTATTATTTTTACAAAGCCACGCATTATTTTTCGTCCGGGGAAGTGATTTTGCTGTCACAATATTAGAGTAGTGGGGGGCTTTTATTACTAATATGATTTTGTTTAGTTTCTTGTACATATCTTATTTTCATTGTATAAAATCATTGGGGAATTTTAAAAGTTGTTATTTTCTGCCCATGCCCTCCACTGAAAATTGTACATATGGGAGTTAAGTAGGACTGCATAGAACAGCTGAGGTATTATGGTGGACGTGGTAAGAATGTTAAGTAAAAATGTGGTATTGTGGTGTAAGGTTTATTGTAAGTGTGTCAGGGTCAACGAATGTGAATAGCTAAGTTAAACTAGGACAGATGATGACCAGCCTTCCCCATCCCCGTTTTAGGCCCTGTGCCATATTTGGACGTTTAGTACAATAAATAATGAAGTTCTTGATAAGTTCATAGAAGTTCTTAGACGTTCTAGAGAGTTCTTTAGAGTTCTATTAGTGTTCACTAGAACTACTAGGTAGTTGATATTAGTCGGCAGTTAGCCGAATACTAAGGAGTCAGTTTTCAGTAAAAGATTACCAAGTTCCAACATTTTGGGTGCGATTAGCAACCGGATTATAACCTTCCGTGCGAAAACTACTCCACAAAAATTACTCACAGGATTATTAATATGTTACTAAACTAAAAACCATCAACAACTAAAAATAATGTCTAAATTGTGTGACATTAATACATAAAATGTATTAAATTCTTTATAAATTTCATATATAACTTATAACCATTAATTGTTTATTCTGTATTCTAAAGCTTTGATAATAAGTTGTGAAAAAATGGCAATTAGAGCCAATTTATAGTCTCTGAGGGAAAAAAGACTGAGTCCTAGGGAAGCGACAAAAAAGAACGAAAGGTATTGAATGCATAGGAATTGTCAACAAACGTGTGGCATCAAACTGGTTGACACATTTTAGGAAAGGTAGCATCAGCGTCAAAGACGAGCCAATATCAGGGAGATTTTATGTTATGGAACCTTACCTGAAATGGTTGAAATATCCAAGAACAAGGACTCATACATTGAAAAAAAAAAAAGAAAAAGAGATAGTTTGCACATTTTTTTTAATTCTCTCTGACGACCCTATGTATTGGTGCTCTGAAAAAGTTATTTGGCAGAATTATTATGTAATCTCATAACTTATTAAATTAAAAGTTAGGTTCCGAATATGAATCAAATAAAGAGAATTACTTAAGATAGGTAAGTCTTGGTTTAATATGTGCTGGATGGGAACAAATGTTTGTAGGATTTAGCAAAATTGGACACATGATAATCATTCTGAAATTTGCAGAAGATCATGATATATATCCAGGGTTATTGAAAAGTAACTCTCAATTTTTATGTATGAGTGGCCAGATAAGGGTCTTGACTTAACATCTTGTTACTTTTTCTCTTTGGGGATGGTTAAAGGAGCGAATCTACTATACCAAACCAAGACTTTTGAAGAACTTGGAAGGCGAATACAGTTAGTTATGTTTTCCATACTACAAGAACTCATGGTGAAATCAGGACGCGTTTTCTGGAGGCTCGACAAGCTGATAGCGAAATCTGGTGACCATATCATTTTTAAAAAACAAAACCTCATGTAAAAAGCTTTCTTCTCATATCAACTTCTTCTAAAAATTATAGTTAATAAATAAACTATAAGTATTTTAAAATCGGATGTTACTTTTCAATCACCTTGTACTAAAAAGTGTATTTTTCTTCCTCTGAAAAGCAGCCTTCGCTGATCCAATGTATCTTCGTATCACAAGAATGGAAAATGGAATTTTAGACCAGTCATAAACGCAGTAAGATACAAAACAACTCTATATAGAATACAACCAGTACCGAACGGGTAACATATTGTGAAAGACATGCATTTCGAATTTCTTTCTTGGTAGGCAAGAATTATTAGATATGCCTGTGCATAGTCAAGTTCCGCATGCTGTGTTATATTCTGTGCATCGCTAAATAGATTTTTTGCTGGAGACCAAAGAGTTCTCCGGAGAGGAAATCTCTATCTTTAAATTATTCTGTAGCTGAACGACATAAGAATAATTAAATTTTGCGCATTTATGTGACTGATTTATGTAATGTCATTTAGCGGTCTTTAGCAAAAGTTCTTTGAGTGACTAGTGAGATAAATTCGGCAAGTTTCTTCTGCTTCCTTCAGAGAATTTTCGGATTTCCTTGACCCTGGATTAAATTTACACACTCTCATCTTAACATATATAACAACCATTGCTTGCGTTATCCTTGCCCGTGTCATTAGCAAAAGATTGAATATATTTAACTGTAAAAAGTCGTGATATACTTTGCAAACGAAGGTAAAGTGTAAACATTTCTAAGTTGATATAACCACAGATTAGTTCTCTTTGGATCAAAATATATTTAACACCTTGAAAACAATTAAATGTTCTACACGCACTTTTTTATCATTTTTACCACATGCAAGCCACTAAGATACAAGGGGTTACTAAATGTGAAAAAAATAAGAAAAATAGAAACATTATTATCAAAAAAGAAAAGTAATCAGGAAGACAGTAAATAACGATTGACATTGAATTTAAATATTTGAAGATAAAAGTTAGCTGGAAAGCAAAATGCCGAAAGAGAAGTGTTAGAGAAGACATTTCTAACATAGAACTTGCGGTTACATATAGGTACTTCAACCTTAAAATGATGAGAACTTGCGACAAATCTATCATTGCGCTTAAATGCATTACGTCTACGTTCCACAGAGGAATGTTCAACAGAACAATTATTTTATCGAAATTACCCTATGAAGGGTATTAAAGCTACTAGAACATAAAAATTTACTTGGTGTGAAAAGATTAGAAAAAACAAAGCATTATGAAGAGGTTGAGAACAAAGAAAATGTAATGAGAAAGACACTAGATAACAACTGGCATTGCACTTAAATCTTTGAAGAATAAAGTGTGGATCCAGAAGATGCGGGAAAAGAATATTGTTTTCTTCTATAAGTTACTAAACTCCAAGCAAAGGTATTTTTCTGAACATCAACTCTGATGAAATGGGGAATAAATAAGAGTTGAAAGTGCAGGGTCAGACTTCTTAGTGGAACCAGAAGCAAAATTTTGTGCTTGCTTCTCGTTATTTCCCGAGTGTTTTTTTTTTCATCGAGCACAATGATTGGGTTTAAGGAAAATATATCCAATCATACGCCTACTTCGAGCAAACTGTAGCACAAGATCTAACTGAAAGTTGAGATTTGAAAAGTGCACGGAACCAGAGCCCAGAAACTCGGCACTCCCCTTACATAGTGGTACGTCTAAGACGCATGGGGTTAATAGATGAACCCTTTACAAACGATTAATACAGTAAAATGAGTCTAATTGTTGGGGAGCCATTCTTGTTTTAAGTCCAATAAAAGAAATAGGCGATATATTTATCCCAACATTATCTTCAGTGTGTCAAAAGAACAAGTTTAAAATTTGGGTACTATACATATTCGGCTCAAGTCCAAAAATAGTACATCACACCTAAGAACTTCATCTTTATAAAGGGCGTCACAGGTGCAAGTTTGAACCTCATCCTTTTCACAAATGACTTTTAGTATTGATCAGTACGCCAACTCTTAAAGAATGAGACACAGCATTGAGCTTACAGTGCAAACCAACGTTAAGAATGTGCTATAGACAAAAATATACTAGAGTCCTCTCGGTACTTTCCTATTAAAGGACGTCTCCTGAACCAGGTTGTAAAAACAATGAGATGTGATTTTACAGAAGAATGTAAAGAATGATGAGGACAAAGCAAGTGCGATACTGATACGTTCTCAAAGGCTGGGGTTTAACAAACATTTTCTGAAATTCTTCTTCAATAAAGGACGAAAAAGTAACTACTGAATGACAAAGATAAACATGTGAATTACAACTTGCTTAGACAGGGCAGGATAGTGCATAGCTCAAGGTATGTTGCTGTAAAATAAAGTGGTTTTTACATGGGTCACTCTAACACACAATATTCCAGTCGAAAAGGTCTTAGGGCTGAAAACAGCTTTTATACAATTAAACTGCTCAAGATGCATCAGAATGCCGAGTGATAGTCAGTTTAAGGGTCATCTTGAAATAAACAAAGTATATGTGCGTTGTGGTGCAGTGGATATCGGTTCGTAACGAGAAATCGGAGAGCCGAGTTCAAATTCCAGTTGAATTCGTTGCATTCACTTACGCACAAATACCCTTGGAAAAGTGATAAATCCGCCTCTTCTCTCTCCAACTATGGTTAAAATAGAAGGACAGGTTAGGTTATATGGTCCTGGTTGCCAACCAGTCTACCGAAGAAAGTAATTGCAAAAAAAATTTCTGTCCCGTCAGTCGTATATCTTCGTGATATGATCACCCAATCGTGTATTGCGTATGACAATTAACTAACGGATATTGAACTAATTATGAGAATAATGAAGTCATTTTTTTACCTTTAGTTAAAAGAGTTTATGTTTCTAGTGTTCAGAGAAGCATTTTCTTCATAAAGTAGGAATATAGGAGAAACAGGACAATTAAACAAAGAAGAGAGTACTGGATTGCTATGTGTTGTTAGTTCTTCAATATGGCAGTGAATGCTGGACAATATCATCAAATATGAAGGAAAAAACAACTGAAATGTGGTTGTACAGAAGGATGTTGCGGATATCATGGATCAAGCATGTGAGCAATGATGAGGTTTTGGAAATGATGGAAACGAAAAGGAAATTAATACTGAGCATCAGGGGGAGACAGCTGAAGTTCCTGGGACATGCAATGAGGAAAGAAGGTTTGGAGAACCTGACACTAACAAGCCAGATATAGGAAAATAGAGACAGGGGAAAGCAGCGGATAACATATTTGAAGGACTTAATCAGGTGGATGATGGAACGATGGTTGCATGGTGTAACAGTAGAAAGTTTGCTAAGAGCTACCAGAGACAGGTAGACGTGGAAAGCCATGATCACCTACGTCCTGAAAGGATAGGGAACATAGAAGAAGATATATGCCAACTGTTTATAAGAAATTATAATGTGGATATAAAGTGAGGGATCAATTCTATATTATAATCAATATATAAACTGATCCCTCATTTTGTAACCATGCTAGTTTCGATACATTTATAATCTAGATTTATGGGCTTGAGCTAGTGAATGGAAGAGCGGTGTAACAGGAGAAATCGTGCTAAGAGCCACCAAGAATAGGGAGACGTGGAAAGCCATGCTCGCCTACGTCCTGAAAGAAGAAGAAGCAATACTTTGAAAGATGCTGTCTGAGCGGAACATTACAATTGGAATATGTAGGAAATAAGGCTGTTTAAACACCGTGAATACACAATAGTGTTTCCTAACTGTTGATGCCCCAAATTGCTGAACATTTACAAGCCCATCACTCTATTAGTGATGGGCTTGTGACGTTGATTCTCTGGGGAATAGGTTGTAGAATGGGGAACACATCCTCCTCAGCAAGACAATGTAAACGATTTTCAGCTCGATCAGGGATGGAGAGAGAGAATTGGGCAGCTCTAGGCCATATATAGTACTGTAACCATTGTCTAATGATTTCATTAGAGAGATTTCTGGTGCGATGTATTGTAGCGCTTAATTATTGGATCATACAAATAAGAATTTACGGATTTATCATAAGAAACAACATTTCTTGTCTCTCTCCATATTTCTTTGGAAACTATCATTTGTCTGGATGTTTGAGATCGTTCCTGTTATGCGTTTCTTCAAAGGAACGACACTAGTTTTGTTTGGTTGTCTTGTGGCATATCGACTCCTTGTAGGACATTTAATGTCGCGATTTAATCTTCTTATGATAATTAGTAATGTTTTTTACGAAAATAAATTGTTGCTAATTTTTTTAAACAAAGATTTGTTGTATTGCTAGTGTTCTAAAATATTAACATTATTCAGACTGTTGTCCACATCTTTGTTGCCATTTGTACGACGTTTCGGTCGTTGTGCTCTCCAGCTCTTCAGGGGCTAGGAATTTCAAACCGAACCCTCACTGGGGTAATAAAGGGTTCGGCACGAAATTCCTAGCAACTGAAAAAGGCCTGACCGGCTGAACGTTGTACAAATGGACTTAGCTCCCTGGTGTCCCCTATATATGAATTTACTCGAGCCACAAGATTCACAACCAGGTCCTACCCTTTTACTGTGAAACCAATAAAATGTAAATGCAAATTCTACTCCAAAGCTTCTTTTCTCACACTTCCCACCTGGGGAATTCCCCTTCGTTTACTTGCTTCCCCGACAGCTACAACCTCCAAGAATTTAAATGTAAAGTATATAGTTATCTCCTATCTCACTAACCTGCATCCTTTCTCTCATGCTCCTTTCTCCGTCATAAGTATTCTCATCCTTCTCTTACCCACATCCTGACACTCCGTATAACCTTTCACTATTTCTCATAACTTGACTACTATGTAAACCCCCTGCAAAACAGTGGCAGTAAAATGCCTTGCTTGGGGCGATATGATTATAAGAATTTAAATGTAAAGTCAATAGTCATCTCCTATCTCACTCACCTGCATCCTCTCTCTTATGCTTCTTTCTCCATCCCCCCCACTCTCATCAGTATTCTTATCCTTCTCTTACCCACTTCTTGACACCCCCTATAAACTGTCACTCTTTCTCATAACTTTCCTCCTATGTAACCCCCATGCAAAACAGTGGCAGTAAAATGCCTTGCTTGGGGCGATATGATTATAAGAATTTAAATGTAAAGTCAATAGTCATCTTCTATCTCACTAACCTGCATCCTCTCTCTCTCTCATGCTCCTTTCTCCGTCCACTCCACTCTCATCAGTATTCTTATCCTTCTCTTACCCACTTCCTGACACCCCTGTCACTCTCTCTGTTATCTTTTTTCCTATGTAACCCCCTCCAAAACAGTGGCAGTAAAATGCCTTGCTTGGGGCTTTATGATTATTAACAAAATGGCAAAGAAGATGAGGAGGGCAATAGCCTGAATAAAGTAAATGCTGTAGCTACTACCTCCTCTCATAAATATAGACAAATGCTAGTGTTCTATTCAAAATTGCATTTTACAAAAATGTATTACTGGTAAAAATTTACTATCAAAATGTATTGCTTTTATTTTATACAATTTTTTATACTTTCACAATGTTTTGATCCCAGTTTGGGGATTAACTATTTGCCCATAGCTATGATCCTAACATTTGCTACCATCCAGGGTCAGGGTGAATCTGGTAACAACAGCAATTAAAGTGGTTCAATACTCGTCAAAACCTCTCAATCAGAGACCTTGCTGCCCAGTATAGTCTATCGTCATACCCAGGAATTCTTTTTTTGCCTTTTATTTACATTTTATTTACAGTATTTTCTAGTCTTTCCTTAGTTCAAATTTCTCAGCATTTTGTGAGTCTTATTACACGTTTTCCTGAGAGCATTTTTCAGGCTTATAATGTTTGTGCATTGTGGTGCAGTGGATATCAACTCGGAACGACAAATTGGGGAGTCGAGTTCGAATTTCAGTTGCATTTCTTGCATTCACTTACGCGTAATTAATCTAGGGAAAGGTATTAATCTATCTCTTCCCTCCTGTTATGGGTTAAATAATAGAACAGATTGGGTTCTATAGCTTTGACCAGCAACCAGTCTACCGCAGAAAACAATGGCAACCTACTGCGGGACAATCTTCTTCCCAGTCAATCATGTCTCTTTCGAGACATGATCGCCCAAAATGTGTATCACGTATGGCACTAAAGTGACGAAAGATTTACATGCTCGCATTTGACAACCGAATATTGTAGGTTTCAAGGACAAAGATTTCTTACTAATAAATATTGATGAAATTAGACCTCTGTCTGATACGGCTTTCGTCCTCCCAAAAGCTTGGGAAAGTACTATGTCAGTTGAGTGCCATACGTGATACACACTTGAGTGATCATTTCTTCTTTGATTCATGATTGACTATGGAGAAAGTTTCCGCTGCATGAGGAAGCTATTTCTTTCTGGGTTAGAATGGTTGCAAACCAAGGTTAGAGGATCAAGTTTGTCCAAAATTGATAGATTGATTATTAATCTACGGTTTATCATCCCATTACACTTTATTTAAAAACCAGAAAACTATTTTAGATTGTAAGAATCCTTGATATAATAAATATTTAATCTTACAAGCTTTACTAATTAACCCATATCTGGGGAGGGCAGAAGAGGTGGATTCATACCTTTCCAAATAATATTTTTGCGTAAATGAATATAGCAAACCCGACTTGAAATCGAACTCGGGCTTTCAATTTCTAATTGGGAGCCGCTGTCCATTATATCATATCCCACAAAGCAAAGTATAAAGAAACAGAAAATATTTAATTAGAAACAAAGAAAATAGTACTGAACTGTTATGTAATATAGGTCCTCCTGTATATCACTGATTGTTTGTCAATCTCCTCATGAATGAAGAAAATGTGGCAACATAAAAGTGACTCTACAGAAGGATGTTGAGAATACAATCTACGGGGCAAGTTTAAAAAAAATATAAACAGAAAGGATACTTATATTGTATTCATTTCATAAGTAATTTTCAATAATCTTGGAATTATTCCAAACTTTTGTTCTCATCTTGGTTGATATAGGTGTTATAATAGACACAATGCTTCGACCAAGTACCCTCTGGTCATCATTAGATGTCCACAGTATGGCTGATGCGGATTATCTCGTCGATTATTACGAAATATCCTGTGAAATACCGTGAACTGTTCTTTCATGTTAAATTTGGGTACGTCACTACCAAGTCCAAGAATCGAACTCATGACCACTATATGATACTAGCACATATATAACCAACTACTATATCCATTACGCCACCGTCCCGAAGTGGTGTATTTTTGGAGCCTTTTATATTTAGTGTCAGATGGATTTTGATAACTAGATTGTTAGTGGGTTTGTGCCACTTGTCATAATTTGTACTTATTGCTGAGATGAGTAATTTTCAATAATCTTGGAATCATTTCGAACTGTTGTTCTCATATTGATTGATATGTACATAACATTTCGACCAAGTACCCTCTGGCCATCATCAGGTGTCCATAGATTGGCTGATGTGGATTATCTTATTGCGAAATATCAAGGATATTTATCAAAAGGATATTTTTATTTACAATAAGATGTGCCAGAGGTAGTTCTCTCTATACCGCAAATTGCTACGAAATCAAAACACCAACCTTAAAATACGCGTCGTGTTCCTTAAACAGCATCGTCAAATCAAGACTTTCGTATAGATGTCATGCATGACGCCAAAAATGATTCAAAAGTTAATTTGATAAAAAAGCTTTGAGCGAATTAAGTCTGAGTGTCGTAACAAGTATCACACTACTTTGAACATTGATTACTGGCGCTACATAATCACAAGTAAAGACTGTATCCAATAACATATACCATATCATTTGTGGACTACCAACAGCATTAATAACTAAAATTGGTTGTATCTGTAACTCAAAAATAAAATAATGATAGAATGAAGATGTTAACATCCCACAACACTTCAAATAGGAGTTAAGGAGTATTGAAAAGACCGATAACAGCTACTGGACTTGAGAAACACGTTTTCAAAAATAAGTATTTTAAGAGAAAGATTTCAACGGAAAACAGTACTGTCTGCTCGGTTCAACAATACCAAATGTTTCCTTAACATATTGAGGAAAGAAAACTTGGAGAATTTGACACTCACAAAAATGTATTGATAACAGGAGCAACAGCTGGAAATATCGAGTAACCTATCTAAGGATTTTATATAAAAGGATGGTGAAAAGATAAACCTTACTATAAAATACAAAGAATAGTAAGTTGTGGGAGATCATGACAGTCCACATCTGGAAAAAACATACCGAACATAGAAAAAGAAGAATATCGAACCGACGTTTTTGTTGACTTTCTGAGACATTTCCAGATGAAGTTATAATTTTCTTTTTTGAAATCAGACATGTTTTCTTGTCTTTGTCACAAATCATCGGCCATTGTAACCTTGAGTTGACTTTCTGTCTGCTTCTCACAGACAGCTGAGAGAAATTCATCTTTACTAAAGTCAGGCAAGTTCCTCTGTTTTTCTTGTTTTATTACACATTTTCGGCCGCCTTCCAAGCCTACGTCCAGTTTGACTTGCCTTGGCAGGGTAATGCAATCCTGAGACGATAACCTGCCTATAATTTAGTAGTTATCGACAGGGAAATGTGGAATCGACGAGACAAGTTTCAATTCTGGCCTCGTCTCTGCCTTGTGATGTAATGATTCGGAATGAGAAATCAGAAAGTCCGGAATTACAGTTGCATTTAATTACTCGCAAATACCTTTGGGAAAGGCATGAATCCATCTTTTCTCCCTCTAGCTGTGGGTTGAATATCAGGACAATTTTGTTCTATAAGCTAGGGTGGTAACCAGTCTAAGGCAGAAAGAAATGTAAACTTACTGTTGGAAAATGTGGCTAGTTAGGCATATCTTAAAAAAAGACATAATCGTTCAAGAGTGTATCACGTATGGCACCTGACTGACTGTTGCAATCAGTTTCTTGGGAAACGCATGAATCCGTGATGTTTTTCTCTCAACTATGAGTTAAAAACAAGGTTAAACTGAACTATTTAACCAATCTGGGACTGTCATTCTCAAACGACGTGCCACCATGCTTTTAAGTCTGCCACGAAACATTATCACGGCAAACGTAGGTATGTCTAATTGTGTGCAAGGAAATAGTAATAATTAGTAAGTGAATGAATCAATACGTATTAAACTTTTTTTCTAATACTTCTTTTCACTATTTTTCTTATTTTATTTTAATTACTTTGTGTTAATACTAAAAAACCCTTTATAAAAACTACTTCTAATGTTAGACTTCATTTATATATCTTTTTAATCGTTTCACCCTATGCAAGGCATTCCGCTGCCACCATTGTGCAGGGGGCTACATGTGCAGTGATGAGAAAGGATGGTTAGATATAAAAAATCTCAGAAGGAGGGTGATAGACGCGTAAGGATACCGAGAATAAGGGTTGGGTAGATGGTGAGAGTGTTTGAGAGAATAGATGCAAGTTAGTGTGATAAGAGGTGTCTATTGACCTTACATAAACTCCTGGAGATTGTAGCTGTCGGGAAAGCTGCATGTGGAAAGGAATTCCACAGGCGGGAAGCGCGAGAAAAGAAGCTGTTGGAGTAGAAATTACGGTTACATCTTAGCTGTTTCACTGTAAAAGGGTGGGACCTAGTTGCTAATCTAGTATCTCGTGTAAATCCGTACCTAGGTGGTACCAATGATCTAAGTTAATCGGAACAGAAGCCGTGAAGGTATTTATAGAAGAGGCACAGGGAAGCCACGTCACGCGGTGAGAGAGTGGTTGCAGCCGGTCTGCCAAATCAGTATCGATCACGTTACAAATTCTCCGTTGTATTTTTTCAAGAAGCCCGAGGAGAGTAGCAGGGGCACCCGACCAGATGTGGCAGCAGTATTCAATAAACGGGTAGATGGTAGATTTATATATGTGCAGGATATTCAGACGGGAAAACTTCCGGGCCCTGCACAGAGAACCGACTTTCATAGCTGCGGATTTAGCAATGGATTCGATATAGTCATTTCATTTGATATCCGCCGAGAGTGTAAGGCTAAGGAGGCTATTGAACAGGTGTAGAGGCTCATCCCTTGTTCCCTGTTTAGGATGTGGTTTCCGGCTTTCTCTTTTCCAATCTTTTCACTTTCTTTTTGTTTATTTTTTTTAATTGGAGTAGATAGACTGAACTATCGCCCGGTTCACGCTCCACCCACGTCTATTGAACAGGTGTAGAGGCCCATCCCTTGTTCCCTGTTTAGGACGTGGTTTCCGGCTTTTTAATTTCCAATCTATTAACTTTTATGTAGACACTTGCACATCAGTGGCCTTACCGCCTTGCTCGGGGTGATGTGATAAAAAAAAGGCATAGTGTTTTACTCTCTGGGAGGCAAGCCTGTTCCATGCTAATGAGAGGTAGGTGCGATGGTCTATGATGGTTAACTGATAGCAGCTTCGTTTTGAAAGCATTGAAATTTACGAGCCATTTCCTACCCCAGTTCACTACGGATTGGAGGTCCCTTTCGAGCTCGGCGGTGAGGTTCGCTTTGTCGCCTACACCGGGTTTTTGATCGAGGCTAGAGTAAATTGTGGTGCCATCGGCGTACATGCCTTTGGAATCTAATTGCATCGGGGAGATCAGATCAGAAAGATCAGAAAGAGCGTGGGACCAAGGATAGACCCTTGAGGGACGCCTGAGTTTGTATGGTCGTTTTGTGAGGCATGTCCGTTTAATACTAACTTCAATGTGTGGTTAGAGAGGAATGACTGGATTAGGTCAAACAAATTTCCTGTTATACTAGGCTCGGCAGTTTGCATAAAAGGCCGGCATGCCAGACTCTGTCCAACGCTTTGAAGATATCCAAGGCAATGGTTCGGGCTTCGCCATTCTTTTCGAGAGCCTGGTATATGTACTCGGTAATGGTCGTTAGCACATCAGCAGTAGACCTGGTGAAGTGGAAACCATACTGTTTGTCTGAGAGTAGCCTGTATGAAGAAGAAGTTTGGCCACCATTTTTCGTGTTCGAATTCTCAAAATACATTGATGCAGTTGGAGTTCAATCCAAAAATAATATCACACATTGCTTAAAATATGGCTTCATCAGTTTTATTTCAATTTTCTTATTATTTCTACTTCATCCTTCTTAATATCAATAAAGCATTTCAAAACTAAATGACATAAAAATCTTCGAATCCAGAAATGGGGGTTGACTTATCAAACATTCGACCAGACATTGACAAAATTGCGAAAAAAACACAAATCAGCTGAATAGAAACATTGACTTCAAGTAAGTTCATATTTTGCGTGTACTTCCTTAAATCTATGATATTGCTAGCAGTATAGCCCGGCGTTGCTCGGGTGTAATGAAAGCTTTAAAACTAATCCATGGTCCTCGAGTTCAGACTCTTTGGACGTTGGCACGAAAGACTAAAACCAATAGTTGTTTCCAGTTAAAGCGAAACCGTAGACTGAAAGAAAAATGAGTGGATGTAAGTCAAATTTTGGTATCGATATCAAATAAGCTTTTTTGTCGTAAACTGAATTTTGAAGGCAAAATAAGTCCTGTGAGTAAATGGTATCATGGCTGAGACTAAGAACTACAATTATAGCTACTTAGAGCCAAACCAGAAACAAAAACTAAAATAAAATGGCTGAAAAAATACAGATATACAGGCAGATAAACAGACACACACATACACACAAACATCTTGCTTTTTATATATATATATTATCGATTTTCTGCACTATTTTAAGAATTGCAACCTTGAAACTTCTGAATATCGTTTCTTATGTTTTGGTCTATGAGTGTATCAAATTTGATTAAAATCGAACCACTCCTTCTATAACCCGATTTTTTCGATTATCGATTTTCGATATTTATCAGGGGTACCTCGACACAATACCTAGCTAAGAACACTCGCAGACGCTGATAGTACAACTGTGCCAATTTTCAAGAAAATCGGTTCAGCCGTTTCGGAGTCTATAGGTAACGGACACACACAGACACACACCAACACACATAGACAAAGTTCCATTTATAAATAAGTTTAGATTTCTTAACATTCAAATGTATACCCTTTAAAAATTTGAGAAGTGTGTCGTGATATTTTAATTTAATCCTAGTGAGCTACCTTTTTACTCTGCTGACTGTTTAGTGTTAGATAGCATTTCAGATAATATAGACAAGACCATTACTCTCACCCATTTGGTAATATATTTATGTTTGGAGACTATTACGCCCACCATTTATCTTTCTCTATAATCATTGCCTTGCTGCTTTCTTTTTGCGTGTTTGTTGAAAGTTTTCCTCTGAAGTTTCTTTAAAAAAAACGGGTAGCCCTCTAACCTCTCTAATTATCTCCATATTAGATTTTTACCGCTTTTTGGTTTTGTCTTCAAAGCTATTATCAATGCTGAACTAGTTCATCATCTCACATCCTACAACCTATTCACTGACAACAGTATGGCTTCCGTTTCTCTAAGTCTACCGGATATGTGCTAACGGCTATCAAGGAATTTATATACTAGGCTTATGATAATAACGCTCTCGAAAGCATTTGATAGAGTTTGTTATGCTGGCTTTCTGCTACAGGGTTGCTGCATTTTTGGATGATTGTTAAGTTTCATCTAATCAATCCTATCGAATCGTGAAATGAAGTTAGATTTGAAGGGGGATGCTTCTAGATCCTTTCATACTGGTGCAGGCATCAATCAAAGTTCTACCCTAGGCCATATGCTGTTTCTGATGTCCACTAATGATCTTCCTGATGTAATCAATTCACAAGTAAGCATCTACGCAGATAATTCCACTATTTAATCCCGTGTCAATAAGAAATCTGTCAAGTAAACGCCGCTTCTGCTCTTGGAAAAGACCTCCAGTTTGTGTCAGTTTGAGGTAAGAAACGGCTAATGAATTTTAATGCTTCCAGAACAAAGCTGCATTTTTTAAACCACAATAGAGAACTTTGCTATCTTTTGTTAGTATGGATGACATGCGCTAAATGTTTCAGTTACTCAGTCTCTCACGCAAATGGTGATATCCCCACGCGTTTCCATAGTAAAAATAAAGGACACGCTTCCCTTCTAGATCGCTGCTTTACTTCTATTCTTGAATCTTGCCATGCCATGCAGTTCTGCCCTCTTGATTATTATGTAGTTTCTGTTACTGCCTCGTTCAACTCCCCCTCCCCCAAGGAACATTTTCCCAGCAGAATATCTTACTGCTACCAAAGTGCAGACTCGGACTTGATTTACTTTGTGATGCCCCTTGGAGCAAAGCTTTTAATTTCCCTGTTAAGAACCGTGTCTCTGAGATCTCTTCCTGGGTGAAAGCTGCCATCGATGCTGTCATCCTAGCCTGGAAATTTCGACTTAAACCTCCTTGGTCGCTCCTATTTGCTTGAGCGCTATTGCCCACATAAAAACTTACGGCTTTACCGGAGTGAAGCATTTGTCTTTAACATGCGCCTTTTTGTCTCTGCCCATAATGAATGCAAGCGTGTCCTTACTGATGGTAATCTGTTGTTTGCTGATAGAATAAAGCTGTATCTCGCAAGTATAGTTTCAAAGATCTCTAGCGGCTCTGATAATATGTGCTAAACAACAAAAAATCCCTATTCCTTCTATTCAATCAATTTGAGGTCCTCACATCCACAGCTGACAATATTTAGTGCTTTGCTCACAAATACTCTTAAAACTCCACACTTGACTCGTCTTGGGTAGCCACAACTAACTTCTCACCTTGAAGTGAACCTCAACAGAGTGATGTATATATTACTCCGTCTTCGGTCTCTAATATCGTTTCTAAGGTTAACTCTCATAAAGCAAGCGGAGTTGATCAAATTTCAGTTATCATCCTAAAGAAATGTGCCCCAGAACTCTTTTCTGACATCTAAAAGCTCTATAATTATTGCCTCAATGCTTTGTTTTTTCCTGTTTGTTGAAAGTTGTTTGAAATTTTTCTTCTTTTTTTTTAAATCTAAGCAACCCTCTGAATTTTCTAATTATATTTATATTAAATTCTTACCGCTTTTTGGCAGTGTGTTCGAAGCTATTATCAATGCTGAAATAGTTCATCATCTCACATCCTACAACCTACTCACTGACAAGCAGTATGGCCTCCGTTTCGTCAGGTCTACGGCTTATGTGCTAACGGCTATCACTGAATTTATATACTAGACTCATGATGAGAATGCACCCGAAAGTATTTGAGAGCATTTGGTATGCTAGCTTTCATTACCAAATTTTTTGGACTTTTTTCAGTGCAATATTATATTTTACGCCTTAATCCTTACGAATGACAAAAAAATTTGCAAAAATTTAAATATTGAAACAATTTTTTGTGGAGGACAGTTCCTCATACAACCTTATATTGGATTGAAAACGGAGCATCGATTTACTATAACGTTGTATGAGAAACTGACCCCCACCAAATTTGTTTAAATGTTGTAAGCTTTCAATTTTTTTTTTATAATCGGAAAGTTTTAGTAACAATTGATAGAACTGCGCTGAAAAAAGTAAAAGAAAAAAAAAAAAGAAAAACAATAAAAATTAACATAAACAAAACGACCCCAACGCGAGTGGATTGAAAATGGAGGATCGATTTACTTTAACGTTGTATGAGAAACTGACCTCTCCCTAAATTTGTTTAAATATTGTAATCTTTCAATTTTTTTATTTTTTTATTTTTATTTATTTTGATAATCGGAAAGTTTATGTAACAATCGATAGGACTGCGCTGAACAAAGTAAAAAAAAAATGAAAAACAACAAAATTAAACGTGATGGTCGTCTGCTTCAGGTCCGTCGAAAAAAGATCTGCAACGTAATCGATCCTGATCTGGCAGCTCATTTTCAGTTACTCTCTCACCGGCTGGATGTGGCCCCCCTCAGTCTTTTCTACAAATATTTTCACGGCTTCTGCTCTGAGGAGCTTTTTCCCTGGTGCCACGACCACGTGAATTCAAGCATACTACTAGATTGGCATGCAGGTCTCACCATTTTACTGTAAAAATCGTAAGATGTAACCGTCACTTCTATTTTCCAGTTTCTTTTTTCGCATATTCGCCCGTGAATCTCCCTTCCATTTACTTGCTTCCGTGATAACTACAACATCCAAAAGTTTAAATGCAACGTTAATTTCCATCTTCTGTCTCTTTGATTGCCGTCTTACTCTCGTCCTTTCTTTAAAATAAACTGTACCTTTTTTTTTCTCTTACTCTAACCCAATATGCTCCAGTGGCGGTCCTGATTTGCTTGGTGTGTAACGATTATAAAAAAGGTGTGCCGTTAATTAAAAATGCTGAGAAACACTAGTTTAAGAGAATCATTCTCTAAAATTGTAACTGTGGAGACATGACATTAAAATATCTACCTAAAAGTAGTTGGACTGGTTTATTTCTTTTTCTAACTAATTTATATCCCTTTTATTGTTTAGCCTCCATTCTCTCTGTTTTCTAAAATGTTTTAATCACCAACATAATATGCGTCCTACAGAGAAAGATAAGTATATTTTGTTAGTGTTTTTTTTGGTTGTTTTGTATACTGTTGAGCCAGCAATAGACTGACTCATTTTATAGTTCACAAATAGAAGGGTTAACCAATCAGAAGGCTCAAAATATTCAATGCGACGTGTATAAAAGGCGGTCGTATTTTCCCAAGCATTCGCGATATAATCCGATTCAGTAGAGTGTCTGACTCGTGAGTCAGAATCTTTGACGCTGTTTCATTGAACAGATTACATACTGCGCTGTATTCTATATCCATAAACAAAGGTGGACATGGTCAACATATTTATTGTGTAAAATACAACTGATGCGGCAAAAGTCCTAAAAGGAAGTGGGGTAAGGCTCGTCAACGTTAACTATCCTAGACGTAGCTAATCAGATTCACGAAACTTTCATCCATTCATTATAGTTTTTTATTCATCACAAAACTCAGCTATCTCCATTTAATGCTACATATACCACAATACCACATATTCACAGGGAACCTACAAAAAGCCCCAAAAATGTTATATACAAATTGTTAAAATGCTTTTGATTTTGTTTTTAAAATATATACAAAAATATAATAATATGAAATGAGGGGAAGGGGATGAACCCATCTTCCCCAAAATAAAACGAAACTACAATAAAAGAGAATATTAAAACAAAAATAACTGATGATTTTATGATCCGTCCGGTCAAGAATAATAACAGTGGACGATGTATTCTGCTTTTAGACGGAATTAAGAAACTGACTGACAAGCAGAGAGGAATTATAAAAATAAATGGTGTAGTGGGAAAATCAAAAACTGATCCAATCGAGATATAAAAAAAAACACATTGAACAAAAAATCAAAATGAAGAAATTAGGAATTTCGACATAGATCATCTTTTCTAACCTCCGTCTTCTTTACCCTCTGCCTTCTGTACCATCAGTCTTTTCCATCCTGCGTCATCTCAATCCTCCGTTCTCTCTATTCTCAGTCTTCTCAATACTCCGTCCTCTCTATCCTCCGTCTTTTCAATCCTCCGTCCTCTCTATCCTCCGTCTTCTCAATCCTCCGTCCTCTCTATTCTCCGTCTTCTCTATCCTCCGTCCTCTCTATTCTCCGTCTTCTCAATACTCCGTCCTCTCTATTCTACGTCATCTCAATCCTCCGTCCTCTCTATTCTCCGTCTTCTCAATCTTCCGTCCTATCTATTCTCCGTCTTCTCAATCCTCCGTCCTATCTATTCTCCGTCTTCTCAATCCTACGTCCTCTCTATTCTCAGTCTTCTCAATCCTCCGTCCTCTCTCTTCTCTCTCTTCTCTATCTTCCGTCCTCTCTATTCTCCGTCTTCTCTATCCTCCGTCTTCTCAATCCTCCGTCCTCTCTATTCTCCGTCTTCTCAATATTCCGTCCTCTCTATTCTCCATCTTCTCAATCCTCCGTCCTATCTATTCTTCGTCTTCTCAATACTCCGTCCTCTCTATTCTCCGTTTTCTCAATACTCCGTCCTCTCTATTCTCCGTCTTCTCAATCCTACATCCTCTCTATTCTCCGTCTTCTCAATCCTCCGTCCTCTCTATTCTCCATCTTCTCAATACTCCGTCCTGTCTATTCTCCATCTTCTCAATACTCCGTCCTCTCTATTCTCCGTCTTCTCAATACTCCGTCCTCTCTCTTCTCTCCCTTCTCAAAACTCCGTCCTCTCTATTCATTCTCTTCTCTATCCTCCGTTCTCTCTATTCTCCGTCATCTCAATCCTCTGTCCTCTCTATTGTGCGTCTTCTCAATAGTCCATCCTCTCTATTCTCCGTCTTTTCAATACTCCGTCCTCTCTATTCTCTATCCTCCGTCCTCTCTATTCTCTCTCTTCTCTATCCTCCGTCCTCTCTATTCTCCGTCTTCTCAATACTCCGTCCTCTCTAATATCCGTCTTCTCAATACTCCGTCCTCTCTTTTCTCTCTCTTCTCTATCCTCCGTCCTCTCTATTCTCCGTCTTCTCAATACTCCGTCCTCTCTCTTCTCTATCATCCATCCTCTGTATTCTCTCTCTTCTCTATCCTCCGTCCTCTCTATTCTCCGTCATCTCAATACTCCGTCCTCTATATTCTCCGTCTTCTCAATCCTACGTCCTCTCTATTCTCCGTCTTCTCAATCCTCCGTCCTCGCTCTTCTCTATCCTCCGCCCTCTCTATTCTCCGTCTTCTCAATATTCCGTCCTCTCTATTCTCCGTCTTCTCAATCCTCCGTCCTATCTATTCTCCGTCTTCTGAATACTCCGTCCTCTCTATTCTCCGTCTTCTCAATCCTCCGTCCTCTCTATTCTCCATCTTCTCAATACTCCGTCCTCTCTCTTCTCTCCCTTCTCAATCCTCCGTCCTCTCTATTCATTCTCTTCTCAATCCTCCGTCCTCTCTATTCATTCTCTTCTCTATCCTCCGTTCTCTCTATTCTCCGTCATCTCAATCCTCTGTCCTCTCTATTGTGCGTCTTCTCAATACTCCGTCCTCTCTATTCTCCGTCTTCTCAATACTCCGTCCTCTCTAATATCCGTCTTCTCAATACTCCGTCCTCTCTATTCTCTCTCTTCTCTATCCTCCGTCCTCTCTATTCTCCGTCATCTCAATACTCCGTCCTCTCTATTCTCTATCCTCCGTCCTCTCTATTCTCTCTCTTCTCTATCCTCCGTCCTCTCTATTCTCTCTCTTCTCAATACTCCGTTCTCTCTATTCTCTCTCTTCTCAATACTCCGTCCTCTCTATTCTCTCCCTTCTCAATACTCCGTCCTCTCTATTCTCCGTCTTCTCAATACTCCGTCCTCTCTATTCTCTATCCTCCGTCCTCTCTATTCTCTCTCTTCTCTATCCTCCGTCCTTTCTATTCTCCGTTTTCTCAATCCTACGTCCTCTCTATTCTCCGTCTTCTCAATCCTCCGTCCTCTCTCTTCTCTATCCTCCGTCCTCTCTATTCTCCGTCTTCTCAATCCTCCGTCCTCTCTATTCTCCGTCTTCTCAATCCTCCGTCCTCTCTATTCTCGCTCTTCTCTATCCTCCGTCCTCTATAATATCCGTCTTCTCAATCCACCGTCCTCTCTCTTCTCTCTCTTCTCTATCTTCCGTCCTCTCTATTCTCCGTCTTCTCTATACTCCGTCCTCTCTATTCTCCGTCTTCTCTATCCTCCGTCTTCTCTATTCTCCGTCTTCTCTATCCTCCGTCCTCTCTATTCTCCGTCTTCTCTATCCTCCGTCTTCTCAATCCTCCGTTCTCTCAATATTCCGTCCTATCTATTCTCCGTCTTCTCAGTCCTCCGTCCTATCTATTCTCCGTCTTCTCAATACACCGTCCTCTCTCTTCTCTCCCTTCTCAATCCTCCGTCCTCTCTATTCATTCTCTTCTCTATCCTCCGTCCTCTCTATGCTCCGTCTTCTCAATACTCCGTCCTCTCTAATATCCTTCTTCTCAATACTCCGTCCTCTCTTTTCTCTCTCTTCTCTATCCTCCGTCCTCTCTATTCTCCGTCTTCTGAATACTCCGTCCTCTCTATTCTCTATCCTCCGTCCTCTCTATTCTCTCTCTTTTCTATCCTCCGTCCTTTCTATTCTCCGTCTTCTCTATCCTCCGTCCTTTCTATTCTCCGTCTTCTCTATCCTCCGTCCTTTCTATTCTCCGTCTTCTCAGTCCTACGTCCTCTCTATTCTCCGTCTTCTCAGTCCTACGTCCTCTCTATTCTCCGTCTTCTCAGTCCTACGTCCTCTCTATTCTCCGTCTTCTCAATCCTACGTCCTCTCTATTCTCCGTCTTCTCAATCCTCCGTCCTCTCTATTCTCCGTCATCTCAATCCTCCGTCCTCTCTATTCTCTATCCTCCGTCCGCTCTATTCTCCGTCTTCTCAATCCTACGTACTCTCTATTGTCCGTCTTCTCAATCCTCCGTCCACTCTCTTCTCTATCCTCCGTCTTCTGTAATATCCGTTTTCTCAATACTCCGTCCTCTCTATTCTCCGTCATCTCAATCCTCCGTCTTCTCTATCCTCCGTCTTCTCTATCCTCCGTCCTATCTATTCTCCGTCTTCTCTATCCTCCGTCCTCTATATTCTCCGTCTTCTCTATCCTCCGTCCTCTATATTCTCCGTCTTCTCTGTCCTCCGTCCTCTATATTCTCCGTCTTCTCTGTCCTCCGTCCTCTATATTCTCAGTCTTCTCTGTCCTCCGTCCTCTATATTCTCAGTCTTCTCTGTCCTCCGTCCTCTATATTCTCAGTCTTCTCTGTCCTCCGTCCTCTATATTCTCCGTCTTCTCTGTCCTCCGTCCTCTATATTCTGCGTCTTCTCTATCCTCCGTCCTCTATATTCTCTCTCTTCTCTATCCTCCGTCCTTTCTATTCTCCGTTTTCTCAATCCTACGTCCTCTCTATTCTCCGTCTTCTCAATCCTCCGTCCTCTCTCTTCTCTATCCTCCGTCCTCTCTATTCTCCGTATTCTCAATCCTCCGTCCTCTCTATTCTCCGTCTTCTCAATCCTCCGTCCTCTCTATTCTCGCTCTTCTCTATCCTCCGTCCTCTATAATATCCGTCTTCTCAATCCACCGTCCTCTCTCTTCTCTCTCTTCTCTATCTTCCGTCCTCTCTATTCTCCGTCTTCTCTATCCTCCGTCCTCTCTATTCTCCGTCTTCTCTATCCTCCGTCCTCTCTATTCTCCGTCTTCTCTATCCTCCGTCCTCTCTATTCTCCGTCTTCTCTATCCTCCGTCTTCTCAATCCTCCGTTCTCTCAATATTCCGTCCTATCTATTCTCCGTCTTCTCAGTCCTCCGTCCTATCTATTCTCCGTCTTCTCAATACACCGTCCTCTCTCTTCTCTCCCTTCTCAATCCTCCGTCCTCTCTATTCATTCTCTTCTCTATCCTCCGTCCTCTCTATGCTCCGTCTTCTCAATACTCCGTCCTCTCTAATATCCTTCTTCTCAATACTCCGTCCTCTCTTTTCTCTCTCTTCTCTATCCTCCGTCCTCTCTATTCTCCGTCTTCTGAATACTCCGTCCTCTCTATTCTCTATCCTCCGTCCTCTCTATTCTCTCTCTTCTCTATCCTCCGTCCTTTCTATTCTCCGTCTTCTCTATCCTCCGTCCTTTCTATTCTCCGTCTTCTCTATCCTCCGTCCTTTCTATTCTCCGTCTTCTCTATCCTCCGTCCTTTCTATTCTCCGTCTTCTCAGTCCTACGTCCTCTCTATTCTCCGTCTTCTCAGTCCTACGTCCTCTCTATTCTCCGTCTTCTCAGTCCTACGTCCTCTCTATTCTCCGTCTTCTCAATCCTACGTCCTCTCTATTCTCCGTCTTCTCAATCCTCCGTCCTCTCTATTCTCCGTCATCTCAATCCTCCGTCCTCTCTATTCTCTATCCTCCGTCCGCTCTATTCTCCGTCTTCTCAATCCTACGTACTCTCTATTGTCCGTCTTCTCAATCCTCCGTCCACTCTCTTCTCTATCCTCCGTCTTCTGTAATATCCGTTTTCTCAATACTCCGTCCTCTCTATTCTCCGTCATCTCAATCCTCCGTCTTCTCTATCCTCCGTCTTCTCTATCCTCCGTCCTATCTATTCTCCGTCTTCTCTATCCTCCGTCCTCTATATTCTCCGTCTTCTCTATCCTCCGTCCTCTATATTCTCCGTCTTCTCTGTCCTCCGTCCTCTATATTCTCCGTCTTCTCTGTCCTCCGTCCTCTATATTCTCAGTCTTCTCTGTCCTCCGTCCTCTATATTCTCCGTCTTCTCTGTCCTCCGTCCTCTATATTCTCCGTCTTCTCTGTCCTCCGTCCTCTATATTCTGCGTCTTCTCTATCCTCCGTCCTCTATATTCTCCGTCTTCTCTATCCTCCGTCCGCTATATTCTCAGTCTTCTCTATCCTCCGTCCGCTATATTCTCCGTCTTCTCTATCCTCCGTCCTCTATATTCTCCGTCTTCTCAATCCCCCGTCCTCTATATTCTCCGTCTTCTCAATCCTACGTCCTCTCTATTCTCCGTCATCTCAATCTTCCGTCCTCTCTAATATCCGTCTTCTCAATCCTACGTCCTCTCTAATATCCGTCTTCTCAATCCTACGTCCTCTCTATCCTCCGTCCTCTCTATTCTCCGTCTTCTCAATCCTACGTCCTCTCTATTCTCCGTCTTCTCAATACTCCGTCTTCTCAATCCTACGTCTTCTCTATTCTCCGTCTTCTCTATTCTCCGTCTTCTCAATCCTACGTCTTCTCTATTCTCCGTCTTCTCAATCCTCCGTCCTCTGTAATATCCGTCTTCTCAATCCTCCGTCCTCTCTCTTCTCTATCCTCCGTCCACTCTATTCTCCGTCTTCTCAATACTCCGTCCTCTCTATTCTCCGTCTTCTCAATACTCCGTCATCTCCGTCAAGACAGTTGGGGATGGTCAGGAAGACATACAGGTCGATCATAATATCAAAAGACCATCCCCCGGTCAGGTCATCGCAGGAGGCATCCAAGATTTGTCCAAACTGAGTGAAGTATGCAGCCAGATGCTCCCCGATAACCTGAGGAGGAACCTCATATACTGCTACTTTGGTCCTTCTCTTTCCATCGTACTCGGTTCTTATAATATGATCCTTTGTGATCAGATCCTGCGTAGCCATTTTTAAGCAGTCATCTGGCGTGGGTAGCAGGAAAATATAAAAGAAAAAGAAAAAACACAAAATACAGTAGCAACAACAAGGACAAGGAAACGGTTTTGAAATATAAACAATAAACCCCGAAGGATTTAAGAATTTAAATACAAAATAAAATTAGCCAATGACGGCGAACAAATAGGATAATTAAAAGAAAACTAGCCTTTGGCGGCCAAAAATAAACTTAAATATACAACAAACTCAAAAAAATAGCCTAAAACGGCAAAAAAGGGTTAGCCTCATGAGAGGTTTAAGAGAATTACAAAATATGCCCTTGTGCAATTAATAAACTTTACAAATTACAATTAAATTAATGAAAAAGGAAACTAAAACAAACAGAAAAAAACGAAGAGTTGCCTAAAAGGCTACTCCCGTAAAAGAAATAGGAGGAGGGGCTAAAAAATAATTTGAGGGGATTAAATAAACTGTACAAAATTGAAAGAATCGAAAAAATAAATTAGTACGACAAACATAATAACATTAAATACACAAGGAATACGAAAAAATAAATTAAACAAAAAACGTGAAGAGTCGCCTAAAGGCTACCTCCGCAAAAAATATGGGGAGGGGCTGAAAAAGTAACGTGGAAAGTAAAAAACAAAAAACAGTTAATTAAACAATTTCTGGTAAAAAAAAAAAATAAACTGAAAGTTACTATAAAAAAGAAAGTTTTTAGACAAAAATAAATATGGCTTTTAAAGCCAAACAGGTACTGATAAAACGAAAACCAAAAATTAATTTAATACGGCCGACCTAAAAACAAATATGGCCGCTAAAAAATACGAAAATAAAATACAAAAAAGCTAGAAAATAAAAAAGAAAGGAACAAATCAAGTAAACAAAAAGGTCTTTTCTTGTAAAATAAAAAGTTCAAATGAGTGATTAACAGTTTGTTTTTTTTTTAACAAAAAAGTCCGACACTCGCCAAAGCAAGGCCAGAGAAGTCTGGAAATGACAACACACGTCAAAAACTTCTCAAGAATTTCATTATTTATTTTTGTAAAAAATTACAAAAAATGCGGCACAAGGCCAAAAAAGGGGGGATGGGGAAAGACTGGTCTTCATCTGTCTTACATTAACTTAGCTAGCCTCACTCACTGACCCAAGCAGACAGTATAATATCCCTTGCACTAAAACATCACAATCTTACGTACCATTCTTACTACGAGCACCATAATGCCTCAATACACTCTGTGAAAGTCTAACTAAACCCATATGAACAATTTGTCTGTGGGGGGGGGGGCACTTAAAATTGATTTTTATACAATGAATGAAAATATATACGAAAAACTAAACAAAATTGATGTTAGTATTAAACCCCCCACATCTCTAGCCGTGACATCAGTTAGCTGAGCGAAATTCTAGCGGGACTGGCAGATCTCAAACAGTCATACACACAAACACGCACACACACAAACACAATAACAAGTACGAAAATAAACACATTCGAAACGAAAAATGCCCCGCATCTACCAGGGAACTGATATCTCTAGACACCTAAAAGGGGGGAAGGGCTGGGGAATTAAACCAAAAAAGAGAGAACAAAAAATAAAAAGTGAGGCCGATGACCATGCATACCCTAGCTAAGTTTAACCATCATTAAAACATAAAAGGAAAAATTAACTAAACTATCCTACTTTCGGGAGGGGTTGAAAATGTTATGTCTATGATCCCCAATATCCTGATGCCTAACCGTCATCAAAATGCCACTCCAAATCAGCTCCTTTCACTCGACAGATTCGCGCAAGATTTACCCACCTTTTGCCAAATTCTGATGGAGGGAATCGTCGCCTTTCCGTCCTGATTTTGACTTCAACCTGGGCGCCCAAGGCCATATGGAGCGCGCCTCCTGCTTCGTCAAACCGAGCTCGTCAATCAGATCATCCCGAACGGCCCCCCTCACTAACACCCGATATAATGCCCGAAGGGACAACGCCTGGACGCCAGAGAGGCCATCTGTAAGAGAAAACTGAGTGCTCGCCGGCATTCAGAATAGAAGGAGCATTCGCCTCGAGGTAAACGGCCAGCCTCTTCCTCGCACGAATGCACACTTCTTAGGGATGGGAAGCTTTTGCGGGCATCTTCCTTCCAGAATTCACCATTCTCATCCACTTGCGAACACATTCGGTCTAGGAAGGCAATGCGAAGCGTATGTTGACGAATTTCAACGCTTGGCATTCCCAGACCGCCCTCAGAGGGATGGAAGCTACAGATCTAGCGACGCACCTTAGAAGCCTTGCCTTCTCCCCGGAGAAAGGAGAACAAGACCCTGACTAATGTCATTAATATGGCATACGGGAGTGGAAGCACAGAGAGTTGGTAAAGGAGAATCGGGTAGATGTGTGAAACACATACTTCAGCCCTCCCCTTTAAGGAAAGATTCCTCAGAGACCACAGACGAACTGCAGCCTCTGCCTTCTCTTGTACCTCCGAGCAATTCATTTCCAACTGGATATCTGGACCGAACCAGACGCCGAGAATCTTGACCGGCCCGTCCGTCCCGAGAAGAGAAACTCCCTTCCACGCACCCAACCGCAAGCCAACAGACTTATCGCGGTTGATCTTGGCCCCTGTCACCGTCTCATACCCTCTGATTTCCTTGCTGATTTCGTCAATCTCGGCTCTGCTGGACACAAGAGCCGAAACGTCGTCAGCATAGGCAGAATACCTGGCCGACGTGGTAGCACCAGGTAATGCAATCCCGCGAAGGACCGGATTCGCCTTTAACTTGCAAAGGAAAGGCTCCAACGCAAGAACGTAGAGCAAAGGCGAGAGCGGACAACCTTGACGAATAGAGCGAGTAAATAGAAAAGGTTCCGATCGTACTCCATTCACTTCCACCAGCGCACCGGGGGACGCGTACAGAAGTCGGATCCAGGAGCGAAAATTCGGCCCGAAACCTGCAGCAGAAAGGACAGACTCCAGAAAACGATGGTCAACCCTATCGAATGCCTTGGACTGATCTAAATGGATCAGCGCGGCTTCCGTGTCGACTTTTTCAATGATCAAGCGTACCAAATGAAGGTTGTCCTGAATAGTCCTACCCTTCACAGCACAAGACTGCTCGGGGCCAATCAGACTAGAGAGGACAGCCTGCAAACAGCTGGCTAAGCTCTTGGCTAAAATCTTCAACTCTGTATTTAACATCGTCAAACGCCTGAAGTTATCTACCAAATCCCCACCGACCTTGCTTTTGCGCAGCAACTTGAGCCCACCCCTGGTGAAGCGTTGGGGTATAGACCCCTGCCTCATCCAATTGTTGAAAATCAGTGCCAGCAAGGGAACAAGAACGGGCGACTGCCTCAAGTACAGTTCGTAAGGAAGACCATCCAATCCCGGAGACTTGTCCCGGCCAACCAGCTTGAGCGCATCCCAAATCTCAGCCTCTGTAACGAGACCCTCGCACCCAGCCGCTTCAGCCGCCTCAAGGAAGCTGCTAAATAGGTATCGAACTGAGCAGTGCTCAGGCCGGGCTCCCTGGTGAACAGATCCTGAAAATAGTCACGAAAAGCCTCAACTATGCCCGCGTTTGTAGTCACGGGTTTCCCATCCGGCAATGTGACGCTCGCGATATGGCTTTTGCTAGCATTTCTCAATTCCTCTGCACGCAATTCTGTGGCCATGTTCGTTGCCTCAGGAGACATTCTCTTTAATCTAACCGTAACTACCAGAGCTTGGTCCTTCTTGATAAGCAAGGAGGCCTGCTCTGCCCTAGCTAAGGCTACATCCCCACTAACACGGGATTAGATAACCCGATCAACTTTGGCTTCTACTGCCGTTTGTGCTGCTAATCTTTCTAGATTGAGTCGACGGCTATATTCAGCAGCAAACGAACTAATGTTGAATTTTAAGGATCCCCGCCACTTATTCCCAACCACAGCCCCCGTCAATTCTCGCTTTATCATTAGTTTCAACTGATCCTGGAAATCTTGCTCTTCAAACAATGAACAATTCAATTTCCAGTAACCAGCCAATTTACACCTAGGCTTATCTAAGTTTACACGAACCCGGACGAGCCTATGATCCGAGTAAACTGTCGAATGAAAACTTGGACAACCTAAGAGCCCTACATCGACTCTCTTAACTAAGACTCGGTCGATGAAGCTAGCACGCACCACCGTAGCCGAGTTGCCCCTATTAGTCCAAGTCCATACTATATCCCGGGGGTGTTCATTTCGGTACTTATCGACAAGATCACACCTGTCGATAAAGTCCCGAAATGGTTTTACATCCGGGTTGTTAGTACCCGATCTTTTCCCTATGCGATCTATATCGGGGTCAAGGACGGCATTCCAATCGCCCGCTAAAACTACCCGACGAGATGTCGTCAAAAACGGCTCGATCTGCCGAAACAAAGCAGGACGCTCCGCATGGTCATTGGGCGCATAAACCCCAATGAGACGAAGAGGCTTATCCTTTATAGTAACATCCAGCACACAAAGTCTGCCTGCCGGATCTGCGAAGACAAGAGCACACACTGCATTCAAGGACTTGCTCACTAGCCAGGAAACACCTCTCGAGCGTCCATCAAAACATGCTGAATAGAGGGCAAACCTACTAGACAGTATATCCTCATGATCGCGAGTTGAAAACCGGGTCTCCTGTATACAACATACATTCACCCCGAGGCGCTGAAGATCACGGCTGAGACACGCTCTGCGTGACTCTGATCTCAGGCCTCGGGCATTTATACTAGCTAACCAGAGAGCCATTATCAGTTCGATTAGGTTTGAGGCACTGCACCAAACATCTCAGGTGACAGGACACCGACGGCCCGTCCCATTGAGCCTAGACCCATTTCACTTTTAATAGTGCCATCATAGGACAGGCGGCCAATGTCCAGGGGAAACGTTAATTTTAAAGCTCTGTATAGGGAGGGGTGAACATAAATAGGGGTCCTCCCAGAACAAAACTGTTGTAAATTTGCTTCGTCTTTATCATGGTAGAAAGAAAGAGGAGGGCTCGTTGCAAACGAATCATTAGCCTCCCCTAGCATACTCCAAATTTGGCGAGTTCCGGTTCCGGATCGCACCACCGTTAAAATTCTCTTGCATTCGGAAAGTTATTTGGATCTTCCACATCTTTGTCATCTATTTTCTTAACTTTCAGCAAAGTCTTTAGTTGTTTTGAGTGGCTTACAGCTTTTTGTCCAGTTTCGTCAGAAACCCGGCAAACGTCTTCACCTAAATTATATGGAGGTTTTATTTTTTTCCTCCCCAGATGCTGCTTCAGGGCTTCTTTGCCTCTTACTTTTGTAAGGGGAGTGAGATGGTGTAGGTGTTGGAGTGGGAGTAGGCGAGACATCAGGAGATGCAGGGCTAAGGGATTGGAGAAATGACGCGAGAAGGGACTGGAGATTGCTTTTTTAAAATGGTAATCTTTGACGGGGTAGAGGTTAGTGATTTTTCATGACAGGAGGGGCCATGGGTTTTTCCGGGAGGGGGAAGACGGGGCCGAGACGGAAGGATGGGATGTTGGTATCTTTGAAGATTTTTTGGTATTCAAATCTTTTTTTAGTTTCCGTAGCTGGAGAATCTTTTCCCAATTTGGCTCTGCCTGTTTCTGTACCTCACTTAATGGGATGTCCTGATGGACTGCCGGGACATCACCTTTAGAGCTGACAAAGGGTGTGGGACTGTTGGTGTCATCCCTAGGAGTTTCAGGGGACTGAGGCACCGCTGCTCGGCTCTTCCCTTTGCCTCTAGCAATGACATGCCATACTCCCTCATGCTTGTCCTTGACCACACTTGCGGCAGGCTTCGGAATTTGGGAGGATGGGGGCCCGAGACGCACCCGGTGTTTGTGAGGCACTGGCCCGTGCCGCTACTAGGCCCATTACAGGCGTTGCGGAACTACGATTGTCAGGCTTAGGGGTATTTTGATCGACAGCGGCCGGATCACCAGAGGCCTTCTTCTCTGGGCAGGATGAGGACAGGTGACCAGTCTGCCCGCACTTCCAGCAAGTTGGTTTTTGGCCGGTCACTATGACTGGCATTTTCCGACCGCAATAATCCAAGCAGTTGCGGATGGATACGAAGGCTTCACGATCGATCATTATGTCGAATGTCCATCCCCCGTTCAGGTTGTCGGAAGAGGCCGCCAATATTTGGCCATATTTTTTAAAATATGACGAAAGATGTTCACCAGCAATCTGAGGAGGTACCTTATATACTGCTACCCTGGTCCTCCTTCGGCCTTCATATTCTGTTCTAATTATGAGGTCTTTTGTAATTAGTTCTTTACTTACAATCTCCATACAATCTTCAGGTGTGGGCAGCAGTACGTCCCACATGAAAAAGCCAGGTCCTTTTATAACCCTTTGCGGCTTGACCCCTAGGGACCCCAGTGATCGGATCACTGTGTCTTTCGTGGAGCGACAAATTTTGGCGCATGATTGTCCACCACGAAGACCGACACCATTCTCTTTTCAAACTTTCGTAATTCCTGGGGGTTTTCTAAAAGTCCGTCATCTTTTAAAAGATGGTCGAAATTTTCGCCCTCTCCAGAAACTCCGCGATGTTTATTATACAGCTAGGGGGGGACTTCCAGCAAGAAGGCGAATCCCCGGCAGTCATATTTTTGTCTGTTACAAGTTCTTTGTTCTTTGATCCTTCAACATTTGGCTGACTTTTGTTTTTACTATTATCCACAGGTAGAGCTGGAAAACTATAGTCATCCTCCTTCTGCGACCATTCTTTGTCTGGAGGATCTTTTTTCGAAGAAACCAAATAAGTCCTTCTTCACAGACCGAGCTTTGTCGGCCATATTAATATTTCTTCGACACCAGTTTAAATTTTTTTCTCTGGGCCAAATTAACTAAAAGGCTGGAGTGGGAAGGGGAAAGGAAAATAAAGCGATTTAAACAACAATAGCAAAAATCAGAGAAATAGTTACAAAATTATACCAATCACACAAGGAGAAAATGTAATGAAAAAATTACGCAATAAGAAAGGTTAGCGAAAAGAAAAATTCGCCCGAAAATAACTTGGGCCTTTAACGGCGCAAAAAAAAATACAATAACCAAAAACAAATATCCTCGACAGAGGATAATTAAAATAAAAGAATTGTAAATAAACTGATACAACGGAAATAAAGTACTTAAAAATACAATAAAAACAAAGATTTTAAGGAATAAATAAACAAATAGTCGCCTAAACGACTATTTACGAGAAATAAAGATATTTGGGGAGGGGCTAAAAGAGAAAAATTAACGAAGGGAGCAAAAACAGATGAGTCTTCTTGGTTAAAAGAATGAAAATAAAAATTAAATAAAAATCAAATAAAGGACAATAGATTAAAAAAATTCCTCAACCAAAATTAAATGTGGCACTTAAGGCCAAACAGGCACTGAAAAAAATAAATAAAACAAAAATTAATGACACGGCCAAATGCAAACAAATATGGCGGCCGAAACAGAAAAAAAATACGAAACTTAAAATACAAGAAAAACTACGTATAAAACAAAAACTAAAATTCAACTTAATTCTGCAAAATAAAGATCTTTTCTTGTAACAAAAAAGGTAAGTTCCAAATAAGAGAATAAAAAAGGTTATTCCACAAAAATTTCGACACTGGACAAAGCCGAGGTCGGAGAAATCTGAAAATGACAAAAACACGTCAAAATCTTCCCAAAAATTTCTCGAGTTAACTTCCTGTTAACTCTTATTAATGTAAGAGGGAAAGTCCATTATTTGAGAAATAGGTGCATTTCACCATAACACTTATATAAATTAAGTCTTTATCAATTATGCAGTGAATGGATTCTTTTTCGGAGGCTGATAGCACAATTGTTGCTTTTTGAAGCAGATTATTTACTCACTTCTTAATGGTGACAACATGAGACGCAAAGCAGATTTAAAGTGCTCAGCCCCTGGACTAAAGCCTCAAAAATTGCCTGGTCCCCGCAATCAACGTCTCGCTGGCGTCCATGTTCCACTGACCCCTACTCTTTGATGCAATGAGCGTGGTGTTACTGCAGGTTTCAAATCCTCAGGAAGAGGCAACCCTCAATCATTTTTAGTGTCCTACCCGAAGACAAAAACATATGTAAGAGATAAAGTGTAGCCAACAAACTAGAAGGTCACCTGGTAAATGCGGGGATCATTTCGTGATTTCCTTTTGAGTATTCAATTTGAATGAATGCATATTTATAAGAGTTAATAAAATATTCACAGATTCCTTCGTCTAGTTAACGGATAAATGGTTTATATTGGAATGGGATTTCATATGACTAAATTTTTCTTTGTTAGATATGTTTCTAAATTGTATTGGGATAAAACTTTAAAAATGTATGTCATTATTCTCCAATTTTGCATAGACAATTGTAGATTTGGAAACTAGTTTATACTTCTGAAAAATCCGTGACATGGGGATGATTGTTCTGTTAATGGTAGGTAGGTATGCGTTGTTTTGATGAAAACAATCATTTGAATTGATTGAACCAGCTATCTAAACTTATTTATAAATGGAACTTTGTCTGTGTGTGTGTCTCTGTGTATGTGTGTGTGTGTGTGTGTGTGTGTGTGTGTGTATCAGTTACCTATAGACTCCGAAACGGCTAAACTGATTTTCTTGAGAATGTACACAGTTGTACTATAAGCGTCTGTGAGTGTTCTTACCTAGGTTTTGTGTCGAGGTACTCCCGATAAATATCGAAAATTGATAATCGACAAAATCGGGTTATAGAAGGAGTGGTCCGATTTTAATCAAATTTGATACACTCATAGACAAAAACATAAGAAATGATATTCAGAAGTTTCAAGGTTGCAGTTCTTACAATAGTGCAGAAAATTGATAATATATATATATAAAAGGCAAGATGTTTGTGTGTGTCTGTTTATCTGCCTGTATGTCTGTATTTTTTTCGGCCCTTTTATTTTACTTTTTGCTTCGGGTTTGGCTTTAAGTAGGTATAAATGTAGTTCTTAGTCTCAGCCATGATGCCATTTACTCAGAAGACATATTTAGTCTTTGAAATTCAGTTTACTACGACAAAAACTTATTTGATACTGATACCAGGAAATCAAAATTTGACTTACATCCATTTATTTTTCTTTCAGTCTACGGTTTCGCTTTAACTGGAAACAACTATTGCTTTTTAGTCTTTTGTGCTAACGTCCAAAGAGTCTGAGCTCTAGTACCATGGATTAGTTTTAAAGCTTTCATTACACCCGAGCAGCGCCGGGCTATACTGCTAGTTTACATTATAAGAAAAATATGAAAAAAATATGAAAAAAAAACAAAAACAACGAGCGCTTTCTTCTGCTCCAAGAATTGTTTCTTGTCATATTTTATGTATGTTGCATATATAAATATTAATTGTTTATGTGTGAAATATGAAATCTGTACTGTTCTTTGAGTATAAGTTGGGGACTGACGCGAATTTAAAAAAAATAAATATATATTTCTTTTTCGTTTTTATCAACAAATATCTACTACTTTTCTTCTTGGGCTCTGTTCTGTCTGGCTTTCTGAAACTAGTTATTGTTATTGATAATCCTCCATAAATGATTCTATTTCTTTTTTTCTTTTTTTTGTTTTTGTTCTTATTAGACACTTTTCTTTTGCTATACTCTCTAGCATACATTCGTCTGGCTTTCGGGGGCGATATATTGCTACTGATAATGGTTGATCCGGTCAGACACGTTTTTCATATATATTCTTGTCTCCAACACATATTTTCCGCTTCTTTAGTCTCTACACCATATACTTTCTTACTTTCTGAAACGAGGCTTTATTATTGTTAATCTCTGATACAGTCAGATCTCTTTTGACATATTACTCTTTATCTAACTTTTTCAGCGACTCTACCCTATAGCTTATATTCTATAGAGAATTCTTACGAGATATGATATTAGACTTTAACACCTTGACTGCCAAACACGAGAAAAATCTGTATTATTTTAACACCAACGACGAGTTTTCTCGCGCCAGCTACGAATTATCTCGTATCAAGGACGAGTTATCTCGTGCTTGACATTTTCTGATATATACAGTACTATGCAAAAGTATTAGGACAGGAACGATTTTTATCTTTTATGAGGCGTATTAACAGAAAATAAGGAATTTAATTAAAGTAATTTTAATTTTACTTGTTACAAAATGAATTTAATATTTAGTATAATAGCCTTTGCTTTGAAATAAAATAATTGCGACAATTTACCAATCGCACATATTATATATATATATATATATATATATATATATATATATATATATATATTCAGTATTATGCAAAAGTAATAGGATAAGAACTATTTTATCGTTTATGAAGCATATTGACAGAAAATAAGCAATTTAATTAAAGTAATTTGATTTGATTTACTCAACAAATGCTTCAACAAAAAATACTTGTTACAAATTTAAATAAATTTAAATTAAATTAATTAATATATATATATATATATATATATATATATATATATATATATATATATATATATATATATATATATATATATATATATATATATATATATATATATAATATAATATATTAATATATAATATTTAATATTTAAATATTAATATTTAATATTTCCTTTTGCTTTTATCTCAACCTCCATTCTGTCAGTCATTGACATCACAAGTTTCTTCAATGTATCTAATGGTATCTCCTGTCAAGCAGCTTGTATTTGTTCCGAAAGTGTGTCTTGCAAAGTAACATTAGATTTATCAATTTTTTTATCCAAAATATCCCATAGATGTTCAATAGGATTGAGATCAGTGCTTTGTAGAGGCCAATTCAAATTCCGAAGCCTTCCTTCCTCTTCCTTTTTAGTTAAATAATTCTTACAAAGGTTTGGCTCTTCACCCTGTATTTGAATTTCAGTGAGGTTTTTAGGAAAATCACCCCTGTTCTAATACTTTAGCACACTACCAGTAGTGTGCAAGTGTTAGGACAGGGGTGATTTTAAACTTTATTTTGATACCTCATAAAAGATAAAATAGTTCTTGTCCTAATACTTTTGCACAGTAGGGTATATCTGTCTGCGGGCGCCAAAAATAGAGTTTAATCGTAATGATACGTTTAAGATGTGCGTTGTGGTGCAGTGGCTGTCGGCTAGGAACAAGAAATCGGAGAGCAGAGTTCGAATTCTAGTTGAATTTGTTGAATTCCCTTATGCGCAAATACACTTAGGAAAGATAATATACAATCTTTCTCTGTTTCTCTCTCTCTCTCTCTCTCTCTCTAAGTATGGGTTAAATGTAAGAAGAGATTGCATTCTCGAGCCTTGATTGGCAACCAGTCTAAGGCAGAAAGAAATGCCAACCAACTGTGGGTAAATCTTTTGCCCAGTCACGTCTATTTCGAGATATGATCGCTCAAGCGTTTATCACGTATGACAATTACCTGACTAATATTTATTGTGAAAACAATGTTAATCTTCAGATAAAGCTATAAATTAACATAAAAAATGTTACTGGCTAAATTTTCTATTATGAAGTTTAACGTCCGATTTCGTAATTGACCTCTGACACTCAACCTGTTAATGCACTTCGACCATTTTATGACAATAAAATACTTCTGGTAGTTAGGCTTCTGATGCTGAGATTCGAAGTTTTTGAGAAAAGTGAAATCATCTCTTAATTGCTGTTGTTCCAGGTCAACCCTAACTCGGGGTGGTAGTACCTTTTAAAATCTCAGCTCTGGGTAGATAATAAACCACAAAAAAAACTAAATGTATAAAAATATATTGTTATAGTAAAATACTAACAATACAAACAACTGTTTTCCAAAATATGACTTCAACAAAATATATATATATATATATATATATATATATATATATATATATATATATATGGCTTCTGCTCCGACGAACTTAAATCACTGGTGCCTCCTAGATGTGAATTTACACGAGATACTAGATTGGCAACTAGGTCACACCCTTTTACAGTGAAACCAATTAAATGTAACCGCAATTTCTACTCCAACAGCTTCTTTCCTCGCACTTCCAGCCTGTGGAATTCCCTACCGCATGCTTACTTCCCCGACGTCTACAACCTCCAGGAGTTTAAATGTAAGGTCAATAGACAACTCCTTACACACTAACTCACACCCACTCTCTCCAACTCTCTCCCTATGTACATCCTAAGTCGTCTATCACCCTCCTTCTGACATTTCCCATACCCAATCCCTCTATGTAACCCCCTGCGCTATAGTGGCAGTGGAATGCCTTGCTTGGGGTGACACGATTATATATATATATATATATATATATATATATATATATATATATATGAAACAAAAATCAATGCTTCTAGTAATCATGTTTACACAATCATGGATATTCACAAAAGCTATCTATCATCTACCTTGTATTGAACTGAGAAAGCAGAATAACAATTTTATCGCTTCCAAGCCTTCCTGAAAATTAAATTTCGGCATTAAATGACCCATAAGAAGTTGATATGCCGTTAAACAAACAAATGAATCAACCATTCACTTTTATTTATCTCGAAATTCAGGGAGACTTATCATCTAGTCTTTAGTTTTTATAAAATATTATTCCAATAAAATGGATCACAAAGAATGAGGACGGTTAATCGTTGTGTATAAGGCATTAAAAGACTTCGATGTAAAATTAGTAACATATTTTTGCTTTTTTTTTCAGTAGGAGTATAAAATTTCCTATAGCTCTGTCCATACTCTTTCCCCGTTTCTTAAACAGGAGTACAGGCTCATCCTTTGTTTCCCGTTTAGGAAAGGATTCCTGGTTGCTTTCCTCTCCTCAGGACTTAAAAGTGGTACTGCCACGAGTTTTATGTAATATTAGTGGATGATATAGCAACGTCTTTTCATACTGAGTGTACCGGGTTGGTATTTTTCTAGTTTCTGTTTCCCGACTGCTAGTTAGAAATCCGAACTCTTGCCTAGCGTCTAGAGAGCGTCAGATCAACAGTCGAATATTATCAGAGTTCTTTCAGTGCCATATCACGCATAGATGAGTTTCTCTGAAGCACATTCTGTGGGCAACCCTGAGGTCAGACTATAGTGCAGTCTGTTCTCGTCCCACACACGTTGCATTTGACGACAGACTGCTATTACTACTCTAGGTTTCTCTTTACTAGATTAACTCAGAAGATTATCCCGCAGTAGGTTGCCATTGCTTTCTGCAGTAGTACTGGTTGTCAGCCAAGGCTCTAGAACCCAATCTGTCCTGTTATTTAACCCATAACTGGCTGGTAGGAAGAGATGGATTAATACATTTTCTAAGGGTATTTGCGCGTAAGTGAATGCAAATACCCTTGGGAAAGATATTAATCTATCTCTTTAAGCTACCAAAGACATAAAACTTAATCAGTCCAACAAATAACACCTAAATCCACCAACACCAATTTCTCCAACTGTCGTGGTATTTGTACCAAAGTTTGCAGTGTGGAATCGTTCCTCTTCGTAAAGTCCTAGCTTTAATAGTAACTAATATTAACTTTGCAATACCTCCCTCGGATTTTTTTTTAAATTTCTGGTTAACCTTTTCTCTTTAATGTCCACGTGCATGACTTTAGATTTTATGTCTACGAAAATATCTTTCTGGTTACGGAGCTCTCTCTTGAATATCCAGGACATATTTACATGTGTCTCTACTAAATTCTACTTTCTTCTCTCTCGACCACTCCCCATTCTTTATAACTGTTGCATGCTAGATAGTATTTCTGACAATACAGAAACAGCATACATCCGCTTGCAAATATATATTTGTGTCAGACACTTTAATACCCATCATGCCAAATGGCCTAAACACTCTATCACTGATGTGGCTGACATCCAAGCCTTCAATTCTCAATCACTTAATCTCTAATGCAAGTGACTGAATTCTTTACCCGTTTTCCTAGTAACCGTGAAGGACACGCTTCTTGTCTAGATCTCTTCTGAACTCTATCCCTGATTCATGCTATGCTGCTCTGCCCTCTTGGCAATTCTGATCATATGCTGGGTGTCTGTAAACAACATCTTTGCTTCCCCTTCATCCAAGAACCTTCTACCAACTGAATATCTTTCGGTTATCAATGCACGGACTGGAACCCGTTCGTGATTTCATTCGTAACGACTATTGGGAACAAGCTTTTTAGTCACCCAGTTAAAAAATAGCCTCTGATGTCTCCCCCTTGTTGATAGCTGATATCGAATTTTCCTTCCAGCAAGTTAACTCTCGTTCATTTCTTCGGAATTTTCAGCTGCTATTGCCCACTGGAATCACTTCTTCCGGTTGTAATAGAGTGACAGGTCTGATTACAACGGTCGCCTCTTTTTCTTTGCTCGTAATGAATGTAAAGGTACCCAAAATTAATTTCGAAATGAAATCGTCAATCCTGCCTCTATTCAATCAATTCAAAGTCCTCATATTTACAGCTGAGGAATTTGAATGCATTGCTCAAATTATTTTCTAACTCAACACTTGATACGCCAGGAGTATCCACATCTGATTCCCCACCTAGAACAAATGTGCAATAGGGTGACATGACCGTGTCTCTGGATTGGACATCTGGACATCATTTCTAAATTAGACTTCCTTAAAGCCAGCAAAGGTCATGGAATTCCAGCCGTAGTTTTAAAGAAATGTCTCTGATCTTGATCCAGTCCGCTCCAAACTCTACACTTATTGACTTTCAGCTTCCTGTTTTCCAGCCTATTGGAAGTCTTTATCTGCTTTTAAGAACTCTACTGAATCCTCTGCATGTCTAAGTATTACCCTATTAGTATTTTTAGCAAAGTATTCGAGGCTCTAGTCAGTGCTGAAGTGTTTAAGCATTTCACTTCTCTCGACTTTCTCTCTGAGAAAAAATATAGGTACCGCTTCGCCAGGTCTACCGCTGATTTGTTAGCAGCCATCACTGAATATATATACCGAGCTCAAGCTCTGGTTCTAGATATCTCGAAAGAGTTTTGCAGGGTTTGGCATGCTGGCCTTCTATGTAAGCTCCAGAGCTACGGTATTACTGGATGGCTGTTTGATTTAATCGAATCGTTTTTATCAAATCGTGAAATGAAAGTCAATTTGAACGGTCAAATTCCAGATCCTTTCTGTTGTAGATCTTCGTTGCAAATTTGTTGTGGAGTTGTGACGAAACTTGGCCTTTAAATTGTAGTGACGGTTTGTGCCGAAAGTAAGACACGGAACAAAAAGGTAGGTACAAAACAGTGTATTAGTATAACAAGTAACAAGGTATCCAAAAGAAGTATTAATAATAAGTAATATAGAAATAAGTAAGTCCGAAGGTATTATTACGCTGCCTGACTAGTAGCTGTCGTTAACTGATGTGCTTGACTGCTAGTAACTGCTCTAGTTGACTGCTCTCAACTCACTCTTCACTGCTCGTATATAAGCATGAGGAAGATTTCATTTCTCAACGGAGAGTACCATAACACTTTTATACAAACGCAGGTTTCCGCCCCCCCCCCCCCCCAAGGTTCTATCATGGGTCCTAACCTGTTTCTGATCTTCATCAATGATCTTCCTGATGTCTTCAGTTTTCAAATAGCCATCTATACACATGGCACTACTATTTACTCCCGTCTCATTCCGAAATCTGCCAAGGCTGACAAAGTAAACCTGTCTGACGCTTTTGAAACAGACCTCTAATCAATGCTTAACTGTGCCAGAAAATGGCTTGGAAAAGCCTAAAAAAACCTTCTCTTCTTTAACCACCAGAAAGAAACTATCCTGCTCGTCACTAACATGTTTGATATTAGTATCCTGGAGAGGAACACACTTAGCCTCATTTGTCCAGCCGACCAGAAGTGGAACGACTTCTTCTTCTTCTTCTATGTGCCCTGTCCCTTCAGGACGTAGGCGATCATGGCTCTCCACGTCTCCCTATCCCTTGTGGCTCTTAGTATGTTTGAGCCTGTTGCTCCTGGCAACCCCGTTCCGTCATCCACCTGATCAGACGCTGCCTTCCTCTGTCTCTCCTTCCTTCTATGTGACCAGTCAGTACCAGGTTCTCCAGGCTCGCCTTCCTCATTGCATGTCCCAGGAACTTCAGTTGTCTCTTCCTGATGCTCAGCATCAATTTCCTTTTTGTTGCCATTCTTTCTAACACCTCGTCGTTGCTTGTATGCTCAGTCCACGATATCCGTAGCATCCTTCTGTAGAACCACATTTCGGCCGCTTCCAGTTTTGTCCTCATTTTCGATGATATTGTCCAGCATTCACAGCCGTATTGAAGAACTGACATCACGTAGCAGTCTAGCACACTTTTCTTCGTTTCTATTGAGATTTTCCTGTGTGTTAGTATTTTGCTCATCTTCTGGAACGCGTATAGCTGAATCTACTGCTAAAAAATTTGGGTCACTTCGCTGTATTTGTTCGTGCGTTTAATGCTGTTGTCATATTTAGTCGGGCGCTTTTGCTATTAATCTCGAGGTTCTAAACAAAATCCAACGGCAATGTAATCAATCCTGACATGGCATCTCGACTTCAGTTAATTTCTCACCGACATGTCGTGGCTTCCTTCTTTTTCTCTACAAATATTTTTAGGGCAACTACTCTGACGGGCTTTTTTCTCTTGCTGCACCGACCACATGAATTTAAGTGTGTTAAAAGATTGGCTTGTAGGTCTCACCATTGTACCGTTGGATAGTTAAATGTAATCACCACTTTTTCTCAGTTTCTATTCTCGCACTTCCCACCTGTAGAACTTCTTTTCGTCTAGTTGCTTCCTTAATAGCTACAATCTCCAAAAAATGCAATTCCCAGTTGCCATCTTTTATCTTCTACAATCTTGTTCATCTTGTATTCTCTCCTCAATACACCAAGTTAAATGATTAAAAAATGTCTGAGTTGCTTGATCACGGTAAAAAAATGTCTATGGAAATAGTGATAGATTAGCGATAGGGTTTTGACTTTAGGACTGTGGTGTTGGGAATTTATACTCAGTCTGCCTTTTTGAGATACAGCTTTGTTATTAATTTTTTATGCATTGTTATTACGGGTCGTTTGCGTGATCTAATCAATCATTATCGGGACGGTTGCCATGATAACGGAATTTAAATATTGGCCTTGATGGCTAAATTTCCTTGTTTATGACAGTATTTGGAAATAAAGTCTGGTCATCTCAGTACACTTCCAAAAACTTTTCTGAAACAGTCATAAAAGGTGACGCATTATGGGTCTATTGCTATGACACTTGAACAAAGGCTCTGTCTTCAGTGGAAGAACCTTACCTCTTTGAGACTGAAGAAAGTACAAATGAGTCAAAGCGATTTGAAGACCGTGTTGACATTTTTTCGACTAAAATCACCTTGTCCATTATTGTTCCCCTGGTTAGAGAATAAACAAAGCATACTACTGTGACGTGTTGCGGCCTTTGATGAACGCTGTTCGTCAAATAAGGGCATAATTTCCTGCGACGCCACTTCCCGGTTAAAAGCAACTCCACAATGACAGCTCACTTGCCCATTCAGTGCAGCTTTTGCAGCATTTGTTCGACAAGCACAATATCCCTTGGTCCGACAACCACTACGTTCCCCAGGTCTCGCTGCCTTTCTACTTTTCCCACTTTTCAAACATGAAATCTTACTTGAAAAGTTTGAAGAGTTCCTTTAAATTTAACAAAATGCGACGACGTACCTGTTCTCCTTTCCCCACAAAAAGAAGTTCCAGGAACGTTTTGATCAGTGAAAACAAGAATTTGAAGATTCAAAAAGCGACCACTTCGAAAGAGTTTAAATGCCGAATTGATATGTGTTTTGCTTTCTTTTTAAATCTCTAGTCCCGATACATTTTGATCAGTCCACCTATTACGAATTCATGTAGACATTTTGAAAGGAATTAGTGTCATTATTTATGCAAGTGGAAGCACTTTCCCCGCTTTTCTTGTCTTTATTTAAATATTTGTCATTGTGCCCAGAAACATATGTCCAGTCTGGCATTCTAACACGTGACACTGTCAATATTAAATTTTGATGCAATCAGACTAGTTTTCTGTCTTTCCTCTCGACAACACAAATTTCCTTCCGCAGAGCACTCTAACTTAAACACTGTCTGCCATTCTGATAGAACACATTATAATTATTATTATTATTATTATTATTATTATTATTATTATGTAATTTTTCATTATAATTTTATTTCTGCTATGGTCGCACTACCTACCAAGTCTGCAGAAAGACGTAAGGCAGGTTGTATTGTGTTGCTATGGCTTCATTTCATGTTTTTTCTATCTTCCAAAACATCCCTAGCGTTACAGAGACAAAGTTTTCCTTACTGTGTGGGCTATATTTAACAAGACACTTTTTTTGTATATCTCTTAATCTGGGGTTTCCAGTGACTTTTTCAATGTATTTTTTGTTCCATTTTTATTATTATTCCAAGTACACCTGCTATCACTGGTACGATACTTGTTTTCAATTTCCACACTTTTTTCAATTTTAATTTCCAGGTCTTTATATTTTGACTTTTCGAGTTTTTCGAATTCCTTGGTTGCTATGTTACAATCCGCTGAACCAAGCCATATCAATTAATAAACAGTTTTTTTTTTCTTTTTGGAAATTTTAACAATAATGTCCAGCCTATTAGCTTCAATTTTCCTGTCTGTGTAGATGGTGTAATCACATGAAATGGTGACATCTTCTATTTCTGTAACCGGTCCTGGGTAAGGTTTATACGAGTGTTCGTTTACATATTTTCTGTTGTGTTTGCACTATTATTATTATTATTATTATTAATCCCTGTAAATGTTTTAACATAGAGAAAGATGCATACCAAAATGCTAAGCAAAATATTAGGAGCAAAGACTAAAGTACAGAGCTATATCAGCCCCTTATATTGCAAGGAATACTGGACAATCTTCTCCAAGTTGAAGAAGAGTCTCGAAGTAATAGCAATAGCGTTCTACAGAAAGATGCTGAGAATACATGCACAAAACATGTGATCAACAACGAAATTGTAAAGAAAATATAAACAAAAATACATTTATACTTAATATCGAGAAGAGGCAGTTGAAATATCTAGGGCTTGACAATTTGAAACACACCGGATAGACTAAAGGCAGGTTTAGGGGAGATGCCAAAAACATAAAAATTATTAAAGGTTACAAAGAACAGAAAATTGTGAAGAGTATGATCGCCATAGTCTTAAAGGAACATAGCACGCGGAGGAAGAAAATACCATGTTAATTTCATATAATTCCATGGATTTTTTTTTACTGAAGGCTAATTCATAGTGCACGGATGTCCCGAAATAAAAACCTATCTCAAATCAGGTTGCTCACTTGTTATTCATTATGACACATTTTGATCTAGACTACGTCATTGTAAATGTTAATGTTTGATACACTTTCTAGCCGTTTCTTGTTTCAACACAAATTGACTGACACAGTACAATGTAACTGTTGTGGATTCCGGTTGAGGAACTGCACAAAATAAGAAATAACAAAAACAGATACGGAGATAGAAAATGTAAGTTATATTGAATGAAATATGCAAACTGGAACACGGGTTAGTCAATTTAGGAATATTATTAGTAGAAATAATATATACAGTCTTGAAGTGAAATAGTATGTCCAACGAACTGTGCACCAACTTACAACTCAACCAAACTCTCGACTTACAACTCATTATTTAGCTGTCCCTCCCAGTAAGGGTAACATATGAAACATGGTCAGTTTATATCTGGGCTTTCCGGGCTATATGGCCCGGCCAAAAAAATGTCTGTCTATTTTTGCCCAGTCGTGCTTCTACCCTTCGGCGGAACCACGACTGGCTTATTGCTCTCTACCCGGAAGCAGAGAGCGCCCTCTGCCTGAAGGCAGAGAACTGACAGTGTCATAGTCGCAGCAGCAGAGGCAAAAGCCAAGTGCTTACGACTCATTATTTAGTCGTCCCTCCCAGTAAGGGCAACATATGACACATGGTCAGTTTATATCTGGGATTTCCGGGCTATATGGCCCGGCCAAAAAATGTCTGTCTATTTTTGCCCAGTCGTGCCTCTACCCTTCGACGGAACCACGACTGGGTTACTGCTCTCTGCCTTCGGGCAGAGAGCGCCCCCCTCGCCCGAAGGCAGAGAACTGACAGTGTCATAGTCGCAGCAGCAGAGGCAAAAGCCAAGTGCTTACGACTCTGTCGTTCTTTCTATAGGCAGGATTATATGTACACTCAGTCGAGTCCATTATTATGTACAAAGGGGCGATCCCACAACAGTAACCTTTTTCGTGAAATGCTTTCTGAGATGAGGAATTCACAGTTTATTCTCACATCGATCAAAAAT